>OY986064.1:992890-1138363 GCA_963920205.1 Stenodema calcarata
CCTCCGTTTTTTACTATCTTTTTTTCTTGGTCGATTACAAAGGTTCATTATCATTCCGATCCAAATTGAAGTTTTCAAATGAACGATGGAAAGTTCCGTCTCTCGATAGTGTGCTTTACAATTTTAATGTTCCGATGTTATTATTAATCATTAGCGTTTTGGCATTAATTTAATTTTTAATACTCTCTTCATCAGAATCACACAAGCCTGACGGCGACGCACCACAAATTGTTCACTCCATACCAATTAAATGGAAAGTGCCACCAAAGTCTCTCAAGTCAAAACCAATCGAAAGAACAGGTATTTTTTTTAAAAATATAAATCGTTTATTTACACATTTTAAATAATACAGATATATTCACAAGTACAAATTATGAATGCAACGTTCGTTTGTTTAATATCTGAGCCTAAGGTCAGTGACCTGTCCAGGCTCGTTCTCTCCCAGCTCAGCTTGGGTGTGCGCACGTTCGGTAATGCATTTTAGTTTATAATAATTATAATTATTATAAGAATTATTCTTATATATTACTTCTTAAATATCCTACTTTTAACAAACTAAAAGGTACTTATACCTACTTAACGTCTAGCGAAGGTCGTTGTAGTAGTACATTTCTGTTATTCAAATTTTATGTAGTACCCGCCCTCCCCGGTTCAAATAGTAAAGTACCTAAAGTAAATAGTACCTGTACTGTAAAGGGACTGTTTCAATTCATATATCTATCGTTTGTCACCCTGTGGTAGGTGTATAAAGGAAAATAAAGATTGACGTTAGTACAGGGTTTTATTTCCTTTTGTTCCCATCAAATACATCATAAGGAATTACGATTGAATAAAATAAGGTTAAATGAATAAAATGAATAAGTGAATCAAATGAATAAAATGAATCAAATGAACTAAAATGAATGAATTAAATGGATAACAACATTGAATTCGCTTTACGTTAGACAACACCAAATACGTCGATGAACGACTACAAATTATGCTACAAATTGCTACTGAGCCCTTATTCGGACTGATTACACGACTATTCTGTGCACTAATAACAGAAGGACTTCACAGTAATAGTCGTTTCCTAGTACAAGACAAACCCCGCACAAGTCCTCGTAAATCCCCGCACAAGTCCCCGTAAATCCCCGCACAAGTCCCCGCACAAATCCCTTTAAAACACAACCCTAACCCACATGTATCCCTCGTAACCCTCGTACTTCCAGTACTCCGTGGCGCAGCTTTAACTCGAAGAAAGTAATTGATTTAGGGACTCACCCAATGTCCAGACCCAGCTCATCTCCTGGTAGTCCTTACCGCAAGCCCGACACAACACCATCTGAATTGCTCTCGTTGGGCTTGGAGCGATATTCCTCCGAGGGGCCATGTGTTCTGTAGAATGTTATCATTCCCACGACTCTTCCAAGATGGAACATGGGCATAAGTGGGCATTAGCGGGATCCCGCGTCTGCTCTAAGTGGCCCCGGTGTAAACAGAGTCCTCGGTGTAAACAGAGACAGGGTCCTCGGGGCGACAGGTCCTCGTCTTGTCGCCCCGTCTTGTCGCCCCGACGGTCGGTCTCAAGTCCCGATCCACTTGTCGGGTTCCCGATCCATTACATTTACATATAGGGATATTGGATTTTTGTGGGTCATTATGAATTCAAAATTTAAATGTAAGGATGATGGATTTTGCTTTTATTTGATTCATCAAGTGTTGAAATGTTAGCTTTTTGAATACAGCTACAAAATTAGTTGTTTTAATTGCTGATGGCAAAGTTTCGAAAACTGAGGGGGCTAGCCAAGGCAACTGCCTAGTGTAGAAGTCATTGCTTGGGCGTGCTATTGATAAAATACTTTGTGCGTTCAACCTGGTAGGTCTCACATCACTTCTCTTTTCGAATTAGCCGAGGGACTTATGCACATATAAGGCCAATCGATAAACATACGTCATTCTTGGAGAAAGTACCTCAAAATCCTCGTCAAGGTTCACCATTTGGGTGCGCCTGTGTGATTTCGTGGCTATACGCAAGACAGTATTCACAACCACATTTAGGTTACCAAAACTACTTGCGTACGCACCTCCCCAAATGGGTATACCATAGATCTATATGCTATAAACATAAGCATAGAAAACCATACGTAGATTTTTACGGGTAAGCCAGCCTCTCAGTAAGACGAAGAAGTGGAATGTTTTCCTAATCCTTGCTACTAGACTTGCTACTGAGAGGCTGGCTTAGCCGTAAAAATCTACGTTTGGTTTTCTATGCTTATGTTTATAGCATATAGATCTATGGTATACCCATTTGGGGAGGTGCGTACGCAAGTAGTTTTGGTAACCTATTTATGTTCCTTCCACTTCATGTGCTGATCAAGCAACAGCCCTAAATATCTGATGGAGTTTACTTTTTCCAGCCTTTGACAAGTAAGCGTAGCATGTTCAGAGCCGCAATTTCCCTGTTGTATTTCTATTTGTGAAACTACTGGTTGTCCAACTAAATTGATCGAAAATGATATATATTTTATTTTGGAGATGTTAACTGTTAAACTGTTCATGGCAAACCATTTTGTTACTTTGTCCATAATTAATTCAGCACTTGAATTAGCTTGCTGCCACGTCTTCTCTTTCACTATTATGGCCACGTCATCAGCGAATGCAACGAATCTACCTCCAGTGTTAATTGAAAATAGGTCGTTTATGTGTATGAGGAATAAGATTGGGCCAAGAACTGACCCTTGAGGGACTCCATAATTTATTGGTTCCATGGTACTTTCTACATCCTGAAATCTGACAAATTGTTGCCTATCTGATAGATATGTGGTGAACCATCTAATGGCCACCTCATCGAGTCCCATCTGCCTGAGTTTGAGAATTAACCTGCAGGTTTCAATGGAATCAAACGCCTTTGTTAAATCAATAAATAATCCTATAACCTTGTTGTTGTTATGTAAACCGTTTGATATTTCTGTCCCTACATCCGCTAGGGCGTCTTGGGTGCTCATATTTTGTCTGAATCCATATTGCGAGGATGACAGAAGATTATTTGTTTCCAGGTAGTCTGGTAATTGTGATTCAACTATTTTTTCCAGAATTTTTGCAAAGTTTGAGAGTATTGAGATTGGCCGGTAGTTATCAGCAGACGTTCTTGCTCCCTTTTTATACATTACATTTTGTCGCTTTATCAGTAATTTGTGACTTGTTCTTCATTTCAATTGTACACAAATTACATTTGTTTCTCTTGTTCACAGGTCGTGGGCAGTTGATGCCAATCTACCTCGGGCCGGTTCCCGTTCCCGAAGCACCTCCCGACGAGGACGACTTCGGACTGGTGGACGTTCCCATGATGATCCAGGAGTCCGGAACCCAGATGGCGCTCGAACGACTCTTGGAATCGTCTGTTTACAAGGTTTGCTGTCACATTGATGTACGAGTATAATATGAACGAAAATGGAAATGAAGCAATATATTTTGGTTCATTCTGAGAGAGGTTGTGGTTCATTCTGAGAGAGGTTCATTTGAGAGAGGTTTTTGGTTCATTCTGAGAGAGGTTTTGGGTCCATTCGTCCTCTGCATGTCCTTAGTCTGGAATCTGAATTTTGAAGTTGGAGGGTTATACGCCCAACTAAATAGCCTTAAGAGACAACATAATTACCTACTGCAAACAAGATGAACTCTGTAAATCACAGATAAGTCGACTAGATAGAAGATCAAAGTGTTCAGTTTCACTGTATATTGTAACGTGTAGGATTTTATTGTCATTATTGCCACATTGTCATTATTTTCTTCCTTGTTACTTTTTCCAATTTATAAACTTTTTTATGTTCATGTTTTCAGCAAATTTTCGAAGAAAAGGAAGCTATCGTTCTCGGTCTTCATGGTTGTAAAATCTATAAGTAGAGGAGTTTTTTTTTGGAGAGTTGTAGGGAGGGGGGATAAATTACCCATAAATTCCCAAAATGAAACAGTCTGACAAGGGACACTCATTTTGAAGGTTTTTTTTTTACGCTGAACACGATGGTGCAGTCAGAATTGCG
Organism: Stenodema calcarata; assembly: GCA_963920205.1. Lineage (NCBI taxonomy): Eukaryota > Metazoa > Arthropoda > Insecta > Hemiptera > Miridae > Stenodema > Stenodema calcarata. The sequence goes on from OY986064.1 coordinate 996,910, forward strand.
ATATCTTACTCCGTTCTCAAACTGGGGCACTTTGAATATGAAGAAATGTGGATGAGACTAAGTCTTGAGGTTTTCTTCATGGTTAGTCTGCTCTAATCTGATAACGGAATGAGATTTCGCCATTCTGACTTCACCGTCGTGTTCAACGTTGAAGATTGTATAAACTTAGGTGTTGCCCGACCATTAAAAACTCTGCAAATTCTTGACACAACGGTTTATTACCTTCCTTATGCAGATCACCCTTGTGTCTAGATCGCTAAATGATATTAATTATTATTACGAATTATCATTAATAATGAATGATAATTCGTATTAATGATAATTAATATTAATAATTTACTCTGCTTGATAATAATTATTAACAATTATTGTTAATAATTATTATCAAGCAGAGTAAATTATTAATATTTATTGTTAGTTATTAATAATTTTTATGCTACATTATTATTAGTTATTATTAAATATTATTCATTAACTCGATATTTGAAAACCATGTGATGTTTGAATCAGCTGGGCCAGTTTGAAAAGGGACCCGACAGGCTGTCTTTCGATTCACTCTCATGTTGACGATTTTCGATCTGCTCCAACTTTGAGCCGTCATTGTGAACGAACGGCTGGTCGTACAAAGCTGTGGATGGTCTTAAAACATTCTACATAAAACATAAAAAATAACTCTATCTAAATATGAAAAAAAAACTCTGCAAATTCTTGACACAACGGTTCATTATCTTCTTTGTACAGATCACCCTTCTGTCTAGATCACTAGGTCTAAATGTCTAGATCCTAAATGTTAGATTAATTATTATTATGAATTATCACTAATTATTCATCATTTGATCAAGTACCTAGTGAAAATTATTATAATTTATTGTTAGATATTAATAATTTGTATTTATTATTAATTATGATTAATTAGTACGATATGCGGATATCGACTGGGTTCCTTTGTGCAGAACCTGAATGATAGAGATGACGAATTTTGAAATTACCTTCATTTCCTTAGCAGGAAACGTACCTCAGAACAAAAAACTCGACATCACTAAAACCACATGATGTTGCAAACAGCTCGTTAGTATGAAAATTGACCTGTATTTCAACCGTTTGATTCACAATCGTGTTGACAGGCTCAACCTTTGAGCCGTCATTGTGAACGAACGAACGGCTGGTCCTACAAAGCTGTGGATGGTCTTAAAAAATTCTAAGGAATAAACTCTATCTAAATATGAAATAAATAGTATGAAAATTGACCTGTATTTCAACCATTTGATTCACGATCCTGTTCACATGTTCAACCTTTGAGCCGTCATTGTGAACGAACGGCTGGTCGTACAAAGCTGTGGATGGTCTTAAAAAATTCTACGGAATAAACTCTATCTAAATATGAAATAAAAAACATACCGTTTGATGGGGATTTTTCGAGTTTTGAAATTTTCAAAATTTCAAAATTCGTTTTGAACCCCTTCGGGTGGCTATGAAAAGTTTCGAGGACCATTGTGGGGTTGGTCGGAACCCATAAAAAAAAGTTCATAATTTTAACTCAACGCTAACTGGGCAAAGTGCCGCGGACGGCGGACGGACGGATTTTTGGTTTATTATCTTCGATAATGAATCATTGGAATCGCCCAAAGAAAACAAAATTTTTAACGGTTGAATAATAATAAATAAATAATAATAATAAACGGTTGAAATACAGGTCAATTTTCATACTAATGAGCTGTTTAGAACATCATATGGTTTTATTGATGTCGAGTTTTTTGTTCTGAGGTACGTTTCATGCTACGGGAGTGAAGGTCATTTCGAATGTTTGTTGGTAGGTACTTCTTTTATAGAAAAATAATGTTTAAGAAGTACCTACCAACAAACATTTGGAATTACCTTCATTTCCGTAGCACGAAACGTACCTCAGAACAAACTAGCGAAAATTATTATAATCTATTGTTAGGTATTAATAATTTGTATTTATTATTAATAATAAATATTAATAATTATTATTAACTAATAATTATTAATAATTATTATTAACTAATAATTATTATTAACTAATAATTATTATTACCGACGTAGTATTAAAAACCCCAGAATTATATCGTATTAATTAATCATAATTAATAATAATTATTATTAATAATAAATACAAATTATTAATACCTAACAATAAATTATAATAATTTTCGCTAGTTTGTTCTGAGGTACGTTTCGTGCTTCGGAAATGAAGGTAATTTCAAATGTTTGTTGGTAGGTACTTCTTTTATAGAAAAATTATTACCGACGTACCTAGTATTAAAAACCCCAGAATTATATCGTATTAATTAACCATAATTAATAATAATAATTATTGATAATAAATGCAAATTATTAATAGGTACCTTACAATAAATTATAATAATTTTCACTAGGTACTTGATAAAATTATTAATTATTAGTGATAATTCATAATAATAATTAATCTAACATTTAAGCCCTACTCAACAGCTTTGCAACGATGGTGGCTTACGAAGACTACGAGAGGGTAATCTGTTCGTCGTACAGCCAGACTGACCTTTCCACTATGGATGGCTACTCGTCCCTTCTGGGTTACCTGAACTGGGACATCCCACTCGACTTCAAACGTTTGATTGCCCAGCTAAGACTGAGGAGGGAGACTAGCCTCCGCATTTATCATGAAGGGGTTGAGTGAAATGTTGACGCAGATTCCGCATGCATTCTGTGTAATACACAGGAGCTCGAAAATGTCGAACACATTATTTGCAGCTACCCTCACTTAAAAAAACGAAAGAGTTCATTTTTTTGGTTCGGCCAAGTGAGGAATATCTCAAAAAGTGCTTATTATGCTGTCTGAATAAGGACCTTGTCATTAGACCATATAATTTCACAATGACTTATTCAAAGCGTAGGAAGTTTTTAGAAGAATTGCTGGTGGACATAGGCTTACTACATTAAAAGTCCACTTCGAAAGTTTATGTTTATTCATGAAGTACTTAGTTTAATTTCATCTGTTTGTTACTCGTGTCTTTGTGGCAAAATATTGTACCATGTCTGCAAACTCCTTTGTTGTAAGGGTCGCTGCTACCCATAACAGCAAATAAACCATTGATTGATTGATAATCAAACATTTAGTGATCTAGACAGAAGGGTGATCTGTACAGAAGGGTGATCTGTTCTGAGGTACGTTTCGTGCTACGGAAATGAAGGTAATTTCGAATGTTTGTTGGTAGGTACTTCTTTTATAGAAAAATTAATTATTAAAAATTATTAATGACGTTGTATTAAAACCCCCAGAATTATATCGTATTAATTAATCATAATTAATAATAATTATTATTAATAATAAATACAAATTATTAATACCTGATAATAAATTATAATAATTTTCGATAGGTACTTGATAAAATTATTAATAATTAGTGATAATTCATTATAATAATTAATCTAACATTTAGGATCTAGACATTTAGACCTAGTGATCTAGACAGAAGGGTGATCTGTACAAAGAAGATAATGAACCGTTGTGTCAAGAATTTGCAGAGTTTTTTTATTCGATTTTCTGAATCTACGTATCTTGAAACGTACCTAAACCAACAAATTTTGACATGAGGTTGAAAAATTTTTTTCTTTGGCTGATTCCAATGGTTCATTATCGAAGATAATAAACCAAACTACACCGTTTCATATGAACTTTTCGAGTTTTGGAATTTTCAAAATTTCAAAATTTGTTTTGAACCCCTTCCCCTTGACCTAGGGTTATGAAAAGTTTCGAGGGGTTGGACAAAAATTTCGTACAACGGTAACTGGGCAAACTGCAGTGGATGGCGTACGGTGTACCTACGGCGTACGGCGGACGGACGGATTTTTTTTATTCGATTTTCTGAATCTACTTATCTTGAAACGTAAACCAACAAATTTTGAGGTGGGGTTAAACAAATTTTTTCTTTGGGCGATTCCAATGGTTCATTATCGAAGATGATAAACCAAAAGGAGAAACAATTTTGTAGAAAACTCTAAAATGGAGACATTTTACATAAATCAGTTGGTTATGCCTTCGAAAATTTTTCTTTTCCAGATGTTCAAAATGGTCGACGTCGAAGGGAACGCTTACGTTTGCGCACTCGCCCAACAAGACATCTGCTTCCTCAGTCTGACCACTGACAAAGCTTTGCACCTCCACCGCATTCAATACCGAGATATGAATCAAATTTGGGTGATTAGTTACATTGTTGTTTACTGTTGAGTTAATATGTACCGAAGTTTGTATATTCATGGATCAAATTCCCTATTTACTTGTAGTATTAGTTCGTTGATCACAACCTAGATGGAGGCTAGACTTGCAAAGTTAACTCCGGTAGCGTAGCGATTTCTAGTAAGTATAGGATCTCTGTTTAGATTGAGTAGGGGCGTTCGTAAACTGCCCCATTTCGCCCCCCTCCCTACGCCCATAGAGCAGACTACCCTGTTTGCAGACTACAATGTTTGTTGGTAGGTACTTCTTTTATAGAAAAATTATTACCGACGTAGTATTAAAAACCCCAGAATTATATCGTATTAATTGATCATAATTAATAATAATTATTATTAATAATAAATACGAATTATTAATACCTAACAATAAATTATAATAATTTTCACTAGGTACTTGATAAAGTTGTTAATAATTAGTGATAATTGATAATAATAATTAATCTAACATTTAGGATCTAGACATTCAGACCTAGTGATCTAGACAGAAGGGTGATCTGTACAAAGAAGATAATGAACCGTTGTGTCAAGAATTTGCAGAGTTTTTTCAGTCGGTCAAGGCTACAGCCTCTCCACCTTCGCCGATTGACTTGAAATTTTGCTCGGAGCTTCGTTTCAAGTGTAGCAAGTGCCTTTTGAAATATTCAAGTCGATATCTTTAAAGGGAGCCGAGTTATATAACTTCAAAAACCCGGTTTTTCACCCTTACCTGTTCTTCTTCTCCTTAATCAGTAAGGCCTTTCCGCCTTCACGGATTGACTTGAAATTTTGCACAGAGCTTCGTTTCAACATCAGCCAGTGCCTTTTGAAAGTTTAACCCATTATCTCAACCCAAAAAACTTTTAGAAACAAAAAACTGAAATTTAGGCTAATTTTGGCAACTTTGACGAGTCTACAGCCTGGGTAAAAGGACCAATCGACTTGAAATTTTGCATAGACCTTCTTTATAACATGACCCACTTCAACAACAAAAAGATGTGATATCCCCCCAAAAAACACTCCGTGTAAAAATCACCCCGCCTCGCAAATATCATTCTACAGAGGCCGGAAAAAGTTATGATATCCGCTTTCCCCGCCCGCCCTTTTCCTCATTAAGGAGCTAAGTATAATGAAAAGCTTAACCACTTCACAAGCCCGAACCCCTTTCGAAATCTACCCTTGGCGCTATTGCGAGACGTTTTTATTACTTCCAGAAGCAACTAATACTTGTATAAAAAGTTCGTATTTGTAGTATTTTTCATTACTTTCACTACAAACCTGATCCTCCTTCCCCTAACCACCACCACCAAGTATTAGTTGCTTGTGGAAGTAATAAAAACGTCTCGCAATAGCGACAAGGGGAGATTTCGAAAGGGGTACGGTGCTTGTGAAGTGGTTAAGCTTTTCATTATACTTAGCTCCTTAATGAGGAAAAGGGCGGGCGGGGAAAGTGGATATTTAGTAGTCCTAATTTGTATTATTTTTCTTGATCAGTAGAAGAAGAAGAAGAAGAAGAAGAAAAAAGTTTATTGACAAAATAAAACATTGTAAGTAAATGATTCCTTCTGCATTACAAAATAAACAATACCGACATGGTTTTTCAAACCAGTCTTGTCCGAGCTGCCGAAGAGGTAACATCTCAGATAAAACAGTTAACGTTCCGCGGGTGTTTACTCGGTCGCGGCCGCGGGAAATGAAGGTCACAATTCCCGAGATTGTTACGCAAGTTCGAGGCAAACTGTCGCATCAGCGAGCGCTTGTGAGTCAATCAGCGGAATTCCAGAAACAAAACGTCAAAGGTTTAGTCGGTGAGTCAATTAATATTATTGATCACCTATGTAATACTTTAACAGATATCAATGACGCTGGGATCAGAGAAGCAGAACGGGTTTCCCAGCTGGAAACTGAGTTAGAGCAAACAAAATTGAAAATACTGAGAAAAAATCCTCAGGGTGAAGAAACTTTCCCCCCAGAAGAGGAATATCATACTGATGAGGAAATCCTAGCCGAAGAGACAGGCGAGTGGGAGAATGTGATCCAGAAGGGTCATAAAAGGAAAAAGGCCAATTTACCTTCTCAAAGAAAACATTCCATGGTAAGCTCAAAACCTAAAAAAGTGCCCAAACCACCACCAGTTTACATTGAGAGGGTAACGTCCTTCCCAGCCCTGAAAAAAATGGTTGAGGATCAAACCACTAATGTGAGTTTTACCACCATGTCCAATGACGTAGTAAAAATAAACACTGAGGACTCTGATGGATTTCGTGCTATCACGAAGTGTTTTGCGGATCAGAAAATTCCGCACTATACATACTAGAACAAACAGGAGAGGCCTATCAAAGTGATGATCAAGGGAATCCATAAATCTTGGACGAATGAAGAGGTCCTTGAAGACTTAAGAGACCAATTTGGTCCCAGCAGTATCCTTCAAGTAGTTAGAAAAATGGAGTGGAAGACAAAAAATCCTCTAGATATGTGCATTGTAGATTTTCAAAAAGATTTGGATATCAGCAAAATTTACGAAATTAGTCAAATCATAAAGGGGCGCGTCACTGTGCATCCTATCAAATTATCAAAACATCCATCTCAGTGTAAAAGGTGCCAGGAGTTCAACCATACCAGAAACTACTGTGCAAGGCCTCCTCGATGTGTTAAATGTGCTAAAGGCCATCTCACTGAGGAATGTCGGAAGCCCAAAGAGACCCCTGCAAAATGCGCAAATTGCAACGGAGATCACACGGCTAACTACCGTGGCTGTCCAGTAGCCATAGAGGCTATGCATAGGCACAAGCGCCTACCAGAGCAAGCTACAAAGGCTAAGGCAGCACCGCAGAAACCCAATCAAGGGAAGTTTGTGCCAAAAAAGCCAATAATATGTCACGAAAAGTCAGTTCAGGGGAGAGATGGAAAAACTTCAAATTCAAATCTGATGTCTTATGCAAACGTTTTGCAGAACCAGCAATTGCTAGCACAGCGGTCAAGCAGGAGACAATCTATCGATCCCAGCCATAATGAAATGCAAGTTAAAATAAATCAAATTTTCGAAATTGTCACAAATCTCACTCAGAGTGTTGGCGAAATTGAGAGTGTTAACAACCTGAATGAGCGTGTTGGCAAAATTGAACGCAAGGGCTCGAAAAAATCATCATGAAAAGTGTCAAAATACTTTGCTGGAATGCCAATGGCCTCGCGTCACGGAAAAATGAGCTTCAGTTGGCACTAGACTACAATCATGTAGATATCTGTCTCATATCTGAGACGCACTTCACCAAAGAATCTTTCTGCAGACTCAAGGGGTACAAATGCTACCATGCCATTCATCCGAGCAACAATGCCCGTGGTGGAAGTGCAGTGATCATCAAAGAAAACCTGGCCCATCAGGAGTATATCAAAATTGAAAATGAAGCAGTCCAGATGTGTGCTCTTGAGATAAAAACTAATTCATTTCTGATTACTGTCGCAAGCATATACTGTCCACCTAAGTACAAAACTAAATATGAAGAATACAAGAACATCTTGGCCCAACTTGGAAATCGTTTCATTCTCGGAGGCGACTTCAATGCAAAAAATACTGACTGGGGATCGAGATTAACCACCGAAAAGGGACGCAGACTCCATCAAGCAATTATTGATGGCAACTGTGAGGCACATTCTACTGGGAAACCAACCTACTGGCCCACTGACCCAAACAAAACTCCAGACCTGATTGACTTCTTCGTTGTAAAGAATATCTCAGCAAACTACCTTCTTGTAGAGGAAAACCATGACTTGAGTTCAGATCATTCCCCAATTGATCTGACGCTTAGTGATCGAATCATACAGAAGCCACACAAACCGTACTTGGTCAATCATAAGACAAATTGGGAACGTTTCAAACAAGACATTTGCAGGTATATTGATTTGAGCAAGCCTATACACACGCCAGATGATGTGGAAAGTGAGCTCGAACATCTCGTTTGCAGCATTCAGATAGTTGCATGGGACAACACACCTGCAATCTCAAGAAGGCTCAAAGGTATCAATTATCCACGAGAAATAGTCTCTGCAATCAAGAAAAAACGAAAGGCCAGAAAACGATGGCAAGCTACCAGAGCACCACATCACAAGTCTGAATGGTACAAAACACAAAGTGAACTGAAGTCGCTGATGGAGGAGATCAATGAAGAAACTCATGAACACTTCATCACAGAGCTAACGAGTCATCGTGATACCGATTACTCACTTTGGAAGGCTACACAATATCTCAAGAGGCCTGTTACTCATGCTGCACCTATTGCGAGTGGAAACGAGAAATGGGCAAGGAGCAACCAAGACAAAGCCAATACTTTTGCAGACCATCTTGCGAATATATTCACTCCGAATCTCGCAATGGCGGATGAACCGCCGCTAGAGGAAACACCTCCACTTGATCAGGACATTGATATCCCATTAGTTACCATCAAAGAGATAAAACAGGTGATCAGCAAGGATATCAACCCAAAAATCAACCCTACCGCGTAAAGCTATCGCAAAAATAGTCATGATCATCAATGCGGTAATCAAACTTCGAAGCGTCCCTCAGCTGTGGAAGATAGCAGAAGTCATTATGATTCCCAAACCAGGCAAGCTACCAGGGCAACCAAGTTCATACAGACCAATTTCACTTCTACCAGTGTTATCTAAACTGTTCGAAAAATTGATACACAGAAGACTAATACCAATTATTGAAGAACGAAAGCTGATCCCACGACATCAGTTTGGATTTAGGCAGAAACACTCAACAATCGACCAAGTCCATCGGATAACACACATCATCGAAGAAGCATTTGAGAAAAATAGAGTATGTTCTGCCATTTTCCTTGACGTCACTCAGGCGTTTGACAAGGTCTGGCATGAAGGACTCAACTACAAGCTGCGTAAGGCCCTGCCAATAAAGTATGCTGAGTTGCTTCAATCGTACCTCACTAATCGTTACTTCAGGATAAAGCAAGATGATGCATTTTCAGAACCAAAACCGATATGTGCAGGAGTCCCGCAAGGGAGTGTACTTGGCCCACTCCTGTACGTCCTGTATACCAGCGATCTCCCAGAAATTGAAATGAACACCACAGCCACTTTCGCAGACGATACAGCGATATTGGCAGTTGGAGACAGCAACATTGAGTCAATGACCAAGTTAAAGCGGTCAATATCTAGCATACAACAATGGACAGCGAAATGGAGAATCAAAATGAATGAAACTAAGTCGGTACATGTCGATTTCACCAATAAAAGGATCGACTATATACCGGCTTATCTCAATGGCAAAGTGATTCCTCATGCCAATGAAGCCAAATACCTCGGTATGACGCTTGATGCCAGGCTTCGGTGGAAAGCCCACGTCAAGAAAAAGAAGGAGGAACTTCTTCTCAAATTCAGAAAAATGTACTGGCTAATGGGGAGGCGGTCAAAACTGTCAATCCAGAACAAGCTTACGCTGTATAACCAAGTCCTTAAACCAGTCTGGACTTACGGAGCTCAGCTGTGGGGCTGCACGGCTCAATCAAACCGGGAAATAATCCAAAGATTCCAGAACAATGTGCTAAGAAATGTTGTCAATGCACCATGGTACTTTCGAAATGAAAGACTCCACCATGAACTTCAAATCGAAACCATAAACGAAGCCATCAAGCGGCAAGCCGTACGTCATTTTCAACGGCTAAGGTCTCACGTCAACGAGGAAGCTGTCCGACTCCTTGACAAGAGTGATATCACCAGACGATTGAAGCGTACCAAACCGCTCGAGCTTGCTCACGGGTGAAGCAGTATGGTGAATGCAATATCATCATAAAAATGAACAAAACTCAGTGATGTATCTAAGCTTTGAATAGTATGTGCCCTAGTTCCAAAATAATATTGTTAATAAGTTATTACTTGGAGCAATAAAATCTTTCAAAAAAAAAAAAAAAAATCGTTTTTCAAACCGTCTGTCGGGGGTGTCAGCAGGAGAAAACTAAGATCTACAATGAAAACAAAATACAATAAAATAAAAAGAAATTGAAAATTAAACTCATGTGCCAACGCAGAGCGATATCGCCAGGCTATTTTACTGAAAGCCACCAGTTGGGCCCATCCACCACCATCCAGCAAAGCCACAGCCTCATTCCGAGAAAGCACGGGTTTATTAAAAACTTGTAATCTAAACTCTGCAAGTACTGGGCAAGTACAGAGAAAGTGGTGCACGTCTTCCTTCTCATTAGTGGTGGGCGTTATTGCTACTTTTCCATAACGGTACGTTACGTTAGTTATGAAAAAATAACCGTTATTTTTTTCGGTTACAAAATAACCGTTATTTCTTTTCTGCTAACCTACAAAAATAATCGTTTTCGAGATATGGAATTTTCAAAATTTCAAAATACGTTTTGAACCCCTTCCCCTTGACCTAGGGTTATGAAAAGTTTCGAGGATCATTGTGGGGCTGGTCCAAACCCAGAAACCAAATTTCGTAATTTTAGCTCAACGTTAACTGGGCAAAGTGGCGCGGACGGCGGACGGCGTACGACGTAAGGACGGATTTTTTTTTTTATTCGATTTTCTGAATCTACGTATCTTGAAACGTAAACCAACAAATTTTGAGGGGGGGTTAACATTTTTTTTTTCTTTGGGCGATTCCAATGGTTCATTATCGAAGATAATAAACCAAAAGTGGTCCAGACATAAGTCTGCCAGGATGGGGGAAATTGGAGCTCCCATAAAAATATTAATGAAATAGAATAACCGAAAAGAAATCGAGAACCTTACCTGAGTACAGCTACAGCCAGAAAAACGAGCCTCAACAGTTATGCGTTATAATATAACGCATGCGTTATTTTACAGGTCACGTTTTTTTCGGTTATTCCATAACCGAAAAAAACGTAACCTGTAAAATAACTGAAAAACTTCGAATAACAGAATAACCACTGTTATGTAACGGTTACATTGTAACCGATGCGCTGAGGCGATAACGTTTCGATTTTCGCTTACAAATACGAACGTTTGAACAAAAGACGAACATGATGAAGGATCACTGATGTTTCTTCATCAGCTGTCGACAGTATGGGAGTGACAATTTATTGTGATTGTGAGGCCAGAATAGCCGCAATATAGGAGCGAAACAAAATTTTAGGTGGTTTTATAACCGTTATTTTATCAATTGAATAACGGTTATAACGGTTATTTTAAAATAACCGGTTATTCATAACAGTTTCAGGTTATGCGACCCACCTCTACTTCTCATGTCTATTGCATAGTGCACACTCCTCATTACGGTCGGTGTCATATGGCTTTGCATTGAGGTGCAACAATTCTCCCCTCAACTTGAAAATCCACCTCGCCGAGAAAATATCCATCACTGGCTCACCAACCAAGCTCGCGGCCTTGAAGCGAGTGTCAAGCTCCCTATATAGCGTGAACCTCTCCGATTCCATAGCCCTCTGCCAGAACCACTGCTTTTTGTGCTCCTTAAACTTCTCAAGGATGTCAGCTGCTTGAAGCCGGATAGATTCAAAAGACAAGGAATCCAACCCATCTATGACTCCCAATCCAGTGGCGAGGCGGGCAAGATGCCCAGCCCATGAAACTCTGCTTCTCATCACTTCCATGTCAATTATTTTAGGGAGACGTGTATCCGGGAGATGAGCTACTTTCCTCAAGTACTTTAGGTGGGCTTCAAGAGTAAAAGCTGATATGGTGTCCACCCCCGTCTCCAGATGTAAAATGTAATTCGGGGAAAACCTCGGTAAACGGAACAGCTTTCTAATATACATCAGCTGCACTCCCTCCGCCTTTGCATACTCCTGAAATCCCCAGCATGGTGAAGCATAGCACAGGATAGCCCGGATCGTAGCGTTAAACACCTCCGATTTTGCCTTTAGTGGTACATCAGGATTGGCAAATAATCTTCCCCAAACATTATTGAGGGCAAACTTGGCAGATTGAGCTTTCCGCTCTACGTGCTTGGTGAAGGAAAGGCGGGGGGTTAGTTCCACTCCCAAATACTGATAGCTACTTACGATCTCAATTGATTCACCGCCAAAGTTCCAATGCTCGGTCGCCCTTCTTCTCCCACCATTCTGGAAAATCATTATCTTCGACTTTGCTAGATTAACCTGAAGTCCCCACTTACTGCAGTAACTCTCCAAAACATCAATATTCACCTGCAGCTCGCCAGGGTCATCCGCTATCACCACCAAATCATCTGCGTACATAAGCACTTTTATCACAAGTCCGCCAACTTCTATGCCATGTTGCAGCTCTTCTACCAAGTCGTTCAGAAAAACAGAGAATAAGGTGGGGGAGAGAGGGCAGCCCTGCTTCACTCCACACTTAACATCAAAGAACTCTGTTCTACCAGCCTCAGTCCACACCGCAGCTGATACTCCCGAATAAAGGCTCCTCAGAACTGATACGAACTTACTGGAAACTCCCAGAGCAAGCAGCTTGTAAAACAAATATCCACGGTTAACGGTATCAAATGCAGACTTCAAGTCTACAAAAAATCCATAGACTTTACCGCCGGGTTGCCTCAGTTTCAAGCTCACGATACCAGTCAGCGCGAAAATTGAATCTGTTGTAGAGTAACCTCGGCGAAACCCCGATTGAAATTCTGTCAGCAGATCATACACCTCCAGAAACGACGTCAGACGGCACGCGAGCAATCCTGTCAGAAGCTTACCCAGGCAATTGATAAAGGAAAGTCCCCTATAATTTGAAACATTTGCTGGGTCCCCCTTTTTGAACAAAGGAAATATCAGAGATTCCTTGAACATCGCAGGAATGGTTCCACTTTCAAGAATGCTGTTGAACAAAGTCAAAAGCTTTTCCTGGAATTCACTGCAAGAGTTTTTATAAAATTCAAATGAAATTCCATCGCTTCCAGGAGCTTTGTTGTCCTTGGCGGAATCGAGTACAGTCTGCAGCTCCTTCTGCGAGAAGGGTTCATCGAGGATTGGAGAGCAGATATAGGGCTCAGCGAAGAGAATAGGATCACTAAAGATGACTGGATTAAGCAGCAGTTCAAAATGCTCCACCCATTCGTTAGACGGGATCACCGCCTGTCTATGCCTGTCATGTCTCCTGAGGAACTTAACTAGATCCCAAAACTGCCTGCTATCGTGAACCTCTCTAAACCTGCCAGCCAGGCTTCTATAAAATTCTGCTGTCTTGTCTTGAGTTAGCCTTTTGTACCGTCCGCTTTCATCGAGATATTCACTTCTCACCTCTTCTGAATCAGACTTCCTCCATAAAGCTAAAAGCTTCATCAATCTTCTTCTTGTCTTCTCACACTCCCAATCAAACCATAGCAGCTGCTGCTTCTTCACCAAAGTGCTGCCACGACGCGGTGCTGACAATTCCCTGATCCCATTAAATATTTTGCTGGTAACACCATCCAGGTCATTGAAGTCAACCAGATCACTGGCCAGTTTCCTGAGTCCTTGGTTGTATTTTTGTGCCTGTTCCGGATTCCACCGCAGTCTCGGAAGTAGAGGAGCACTATTGTCGGCAACAGCAACTGACTTCACGTCGAACACAATCGGCATATGATCTGAGAAGGTTTCGCATATAACCTCAAAATCGACGATGCAAGATAAAGCAGACAGTGACACACATACGAGATCATTAACAGACGCACCCTGGCGCGAAACAAATGTAAAACTGCCAGATGAATCACTTTTTGAACGGCCGTTTAAAATTACAAGACCGTTATCAGCACAGAGATCAAGGAACTTGGAGCCTCTGGTATTCAAAACCAAATCCCTCGATAAACGTGTACGATTGAAACAGCCCAAATCAGCACCATCCAAGTCACTAAGATCCTGTTCAGCGGCCACTCTCACGTTGCAATCACCAGCTAAAATTAAATTCATCTCCATATGGTCGGTAATAAAGTCACTAACTTCACTAAAGTCCTCCTCCCAATGGTTGCAGTTTAAATAAATTGGTACAAGATGCAAGACACAGCCCCCACTACGAATAGCTATCAAATCCAGCCCACTGATCCTCACAAAATTTACGTTCCCGAGACCCTTCCTAATTCCCATCACCACCCCTCCACTGGCCCTACCAAAGTTAGATGTCTTATTCGCCGTTATCCACTTAACATCATAGTCTACGAACATATTCTCATACAACTGTATACCCTGTTCCATAACATGAGTTTCTAAAAATATAAAAACATTATAACCTCTTAAAAAGTTAGAAACAAATACATTATTCCTTTTGTTATTAAGACCTGCAACATTATAAACGAGAAAACTTAACTTAAAATAATTTTAAGTTAAGTTTTCTCGTTTATAATGTTTATAAGATCGTCCTAAGGGCGCCGTTGAGACAAATGAATGAAAAATAACCGTCTGTCGGGAACATGAAGAAGTGAAGAACAATTATTGTTCTTCACTTCTTCATGTTCCCGACAGACGGTTATTTTTCATTCATTTGTCTCAACGGCGCCCTTAGGACGATCCTTTTCAGCAAGTAGCTTCTGAATCACCTCCGCGAGATTCACTCCTTCCACGACCACCACTGGGTTAAGGGTATTGCCGGCCCCCTCCAATACCAGTCCCGAAGAGTCATGCCAAGCAAAAGTATTCCCCCCAATCACCAGCTTATCCGTGCGTAAAAAGTTTTCTACATTTGGGTTCTGTTTCCTTATCTCGGATCTTATTCGGAGCAACTTGTTTCTTTTAAGTCGGACGTGGTATGGGAAATCCTGAGAAATGCTGTACCCAGTGCCCTTTAAAACCGTAGACTTCTGTATTATTTTCCATTTATCTCTAGAACTAACAAGTGCTACCATTAAAATTCCGTTTTTTGATGCCTGAGGTCCAAGACGTTGCACTGAACTCAACTGGATGTTCTCCTCTATACCCAGCACTTGGGCAAAAAATCTTCCAACCACCGCATACAAGTCATCCTTTGTAGCGCAATTTAGTCCGCGAAGTATCAAATGATTTTTTCTCCATTGTGCCTCCACAAAATCCAAACGTTGGTCCCTTCTAGCTCCATCCACCCTCATATTCTCAATCGCCCCACGCAGCTCCTCGTTCTCCTTCCGAAGGCTCATTATTTCATTTTTCACTTCGTTTCGGAGCTCCCGAAAATCATCCTTTGTGGGCAAATTTCCCATCTTCCTATCCATAATTTTCTCAAAATCTGCGAGAAGTTTACTATTATCTTCTTTCCCGTTCCCCATTATTATTCTCTTTTTACAATCCGACTCAGAAATTTCCGGAGAACTTCGAGCCCGCTTAGGTGTTTGGTCTCCTACTGGTACGTAATTACCACTATCTTTCCGTGTAACAAATTTTTCTTGATCAGTACAAATCCACCAAACCCACTTTCCCCGCCCGCCTTTTTCCTCATTAAGGAGCTAAGTATAATGAAAAGCTTAACCACTTCACAAGCACCGTACCCCTTTCGAAATCTCCCCTTGTCGCTATTGCGAGACGTTTTTATTACTTCCACAAGCAACTAATACTTGGTGGTGGTGGTTAGGGAAAGGAGGATCAGGTTTGTAGTGAAAGTAATAAAAATACTACTTATACAAACTTTTTATACAAGTATTAGTTGCTTCTGGAAGTAATAAAAACGTCTCGCAATAGCGCCAAGCGGAGATTTCGAAAGGGGTACGGGCTTGTGAAGTGGTTAAGCTTTTCATTATACTTAGCTCCTTAATGAGGAAAAGGGCGGGCGGGGAAAGTGGATATCATAACTTTTTCCGGCCTCTGTAGAATGATATTTGATAATAATTTTTACACGGAGTGTTTTTTGGGGGGATATCGTTATACCGTTCATGTCACAATGCCATTTTTCAGGTCGGACCGAGCTCTGAGCACATTACGTTTGAAGGAGACATGAAGTTCTTGTTGGCGTCGCGAGGAGAAGAATTTTGCTCATGGTTACATTACGCTGTGAGCCAGCAAGGCAAGAAGGATTTGGATTTTATAAGAATTTCCCCTCAAGACACGTTTGGGGAAGCTCTCAAAGATGTTAAAGGGATGAATGTAAGTCATTGATTTGTAAAATTCATTGAGGTAGTCAGCACGGCATCCACAAATGACCCGAACTAAACGTGTTAAGTACAAGCGTGTGATATTTACAGGTAGAAGACGTTATACACAGCACGTGGGCTGTAGTATGCGACACTTTTAATTCCAGCGACCTGGCATATAATGACCATCTAATGTTTTCTCTGGGGAAAACACAGAAGTTCTGGGAACCAGCATACGTTGAAATCAGGTCAGTTTAGGTATGATTGGGATATTGTTGGTGGCGTTCGTGTGTTCTTTGTGTGTCTGCACGTGCCACTATCTACAGAGTGCAGTATCGTCACAACATGACGATTTAAGATGTCAAAAGTCAAGACCATTGGAAATTTGGGCCTATTCCTGCCAGGCAACGAGAATGGTAGGGATGGGTTTCGGTTGAAAAACATCGATGTTTTTTGTTGTTGCTGCAAACATAGATGTCTAATACAAAATCTTATAAAAAACATCGATGTTTTGAAACATCGTATGAAAAACTCTGCAAATCTTTTATTTTATCATCTTCTTTATGCAGATCACCCTTCTGTCTAGATCACTAAATGATATTAATTATTATTACGAATTATCATTAATTAATATAATAGTTTTATGGTGGAAGCGCTGAGTTTGTGGAACTCCATTATCATGTGAGTAGGTTGAAAAAGGACTTCAGTTCCACAATCTTTGTACTTTAAATCACAATATATATTTCAGGCACTTTATGCCCATCATCAGGTGTTCTGAAACAAAAACAGTCAACCAAAACGCTTAGACTTATTCTTATAACCCAAGTACATTATACTTTACTTATATAAATTGCAGCTCATCCCCTCAAAGACCATAGCCTGCAATAGTTTGTGTGCAATAGCCTGCAGAGTCTCTATGGTCTTTGAGGGGATGAGCTGCAATTTATATAAGTAAAGAATAATGTACTTGGGTTATAAGAATACGTCTAAGCGTTTTGGTTGACGGTTTTTGTTTCAGAACACCTGATGATGGGCATAAAGTGCCTGAAATATATATTGTGATTTAAAGTACAAAGATTGTGGAACTGAAGTCCTTTTTCAACCTACTCACATGATTAATTAATAATTATTATTATCAAGTAGTGTAAATTATTAATATTTATTGTTGGTTATTAATAATTATTATTGAATATTATTTATTAACTCGATATTTGAAAACCATGTGCTGTTTGAATCAGCTGGGCCAGTTTGAAAATGGACCTGACAGGTTGCCTCGTGATTGATGTTGAGTCATGTTGAGTCATGTCAGTCTCAGTTCGACCTCCGAGTAGTCAACATCTCAGTGAGTGAACGGCTAAGAAGTGTAAATACAGACCCGACCTCGGGTGCGTTTGTGTAAATAAACCGCGGGTTTTCCTCATAACGCCGAGGTGGAAATATGGAAACTGATGACGAAGGTGAGTTCTCAGTTTATAAGGAGGCAATTATTAACGCCCGTGAGGGCCTATCAAAAAATTATTTAGTGCCTGCGGATGAGCAGCTAAAAGAAGAATTTAAAGCATATAGGGTATGCGTATCTTATCTGAGCGATTTACTGGAGAGATCTGTCAAAGAAATCTCCAACTTGAAAAATACTAGTCAAGGTATTTGTGCCTTAAACCCAGGTGTTATTAAAATAAAAGAAAATCCCTCTGGACCTAGTAATTGTGCATCTGGGAGTAAACAAAAAGATGAAGAATATTATACTGATGAAGAAATGTTAGAATATGAAACAGGAGATTGGAAGAAGCAAGAAAACAAAAAAAGGAAAAAGGGAAATAGTTCCTCAAAAATTGATCATTATCAGAGTATTGGAAAAAACCCAGAGACAAGGTCAGAGCCAAAACCTTCCCCCATTTACATAGAAAAAGTAGAATCATTCCCAGATCTAGCGTCCGTGGTAAAAAGCAAGGTACAAAATGCTATCATCACCTCTGACGAATACCGTCAAATAAGCAAACTGCTAGAAGAAAAAAAATATGCTCACTACACCTTCCAAAATAAACAAGATAAGCCAATCAATATCATGATCAAGGGTATCCATAAATCTTGGGAGGAAGATGCTGTGTTGAATGAATTACGAAAACAAAGTTTCAATGTGGTCAAAGTGACAAGAAAGCTAGCTTGGAAAACTAAGGAACCACTTGATATGGTTATGGTGGATTTCCACCACAGCGAAAAAATTGATAGAATCTATGATATCAAAGTACTGATGAGTGGTCGCGTTAATGTTGAACCGATCAGGGCATCAAAGATAATCCCCCAGTGCAAAAAATGTCAATTCTTTGGACATACAAAGAACTATTGTGGTCGGGAACCTAAGTGTGTCAAATGTGGTCAGGACCATGAAACTATAGCCTGTATAAAGCCTGCGGACGTCAGCCCAAGATGTGTAAACTGTAAATCACACGAGCACACAGCTAATTATAGAGGATGTCCTGTGGCTATTGAAGAACAAAAAGCCCGGGACATGAAAACCAAGAGGAATCACAACAGCCAATCCCAATCAAAGTTTCAAGCGAAAAAACCCACGATGAATAATCAGAAGAAAGTTGAGTGGAACCCACAATCAGACACCAATCTTAAATCCTATGCAAATGTCATGAAAAACCTACAAAAGATTCAGCAAGCACCAGCCCAAGAAGACCCGCTTCAAAAAATTCTTGAACAGCTGAACCGTATGGAACTGCAAATGATCAACATGAATAACAGAGTCGGGGCTCTGGAAAGCAGGTCTGGACGAGACCGTACCAACAAATCATGAACAGTCTCAAAATAATGTGCTGGAATGCCAATGGCCTCCTCTCCCGGAAGGATGAGCTACTGGTTGCCCTAAACACAAATTCCATTGATATCTGCGTTGTATCTGAAACACACTTTACTAAGGAATCCTTCTGCAACATGAAGGGGTATAGGTGCTACCACGCAATGCACCCCAGCAACCAAGCAAGAGGTGGGAGCGCGGTGATAATCAGAGACCACATATCCCATCATGAGCTAATAAAAGTAGAAAATGAAAAATTCCAAGTAAGTGCAATCATGATCAAAACTAAAATATACCAGATGGCCGTCGCGAGTATTTACTGTCCACCAAAACCAAAACTCAAAACTACAGATTTTGAGGCGGTTTTTAACCACCTAGGCAATCGTTTTATACTAGGAGGAGATTTCAATGCAAAGAACATAAATTGGGGATCACGACTAACTCTACAAAGAGGACGGGAACTGCATCAAGCTATACTTACTAGCAGCTGTCAAACCTTTTCTTCGGGAAAGCCAACCTATTGGCCATCAGATCCAAATAAAACGCCGGATTTAATAGACTTTTTTTATCGCCAAAAACGTATCGTCAAAATACATCCTTGTGGAAGGTAATTGCGACCTGAGCTCGGATCACTCTCCAATAATAATGACTTTTAGTGAGCAGGTGATTTACAGACCTTACAACCCTGCCCTGGCTAATGACAAAACAGACTGGGAAGGATTCAAAATTGATTTATGCAAAGAATTACACCTGAAGGAGCCTCCACAAACACTAGATGCCATAGATCGGGAGCTCGAACAACAGAAGTTACTTGTATGTTCTATCCAAGAAGTGGCATTTTTTTTCTCTTTTGAGAGCCCAATGCAGAGCGAAATCCAAAGCCCTATACAATGCTTACCTCATTGATGTCCAGGATTCCATCTCCAGTAACATCAAGTAGTTCTGGAACTATATAAATTATAAGGATGGCGGGAACAGTCTGCCCAACAGTATGTTTCTTGACGGGACCCGTGGATCTGATCCGCTTGATATTGTCGAACTCTTTGCTCAGCACTTCTCTTCCGTTTTTGAGCCTCCTGTGCTCCATGATCCAGTCTATCCCACCCAGGATGTCGTCTCCATTGGATCGATGAGTGTTACTGAGACCCGTGTGCTTCGTGAGCTGCAAGGCTTGGATGTTGGGAAGGGGATGGGTCCGGACTGTGTCCCCCCAGTGGTGTTAAGGGAGTGCTCAACTGCTTTGTCCTATCCGTTGACCATCTTATTCAACAAATCTCTCGCCTCTGGATGTTTCTCTTCTAAGTGGAAATCCTGTTTTGTAACACCTATTCATAAGGGTGGGGACAAAAGCCATGTGCGGCAGTATCGCCCTATTTGTACGCTATCGACCACCCCTAAGCTACTTGAAAAACTGGTTGTCGAACAGTTATCCATCGAGTTTTCATCCTTCATTGCACCCAAACAGCATGGTTTTTTGAAAGGGAGATCTACAGTCACCAACCTGCTTGTGTTTCAGGATTTCGTACTGGAGGGGTTCCAAGCGGGTTGCCAGACTGATGTTGTTTCAACTGATTTCGCTAAGGCATTTGACAAGTTATCTCATCGCCACCTTTTGGCTGTGCTGAAGTCATTGGGTGTATTCGGGTCTTTCTTGAGTTGGATATCGAGTTATCTCAGCGAGCGGGAGCTGATGGTTCGTGTAAAGCACACATTGTCGCCTCCCTTTACTGCGTCCTCTGGAATCCCCCAGGGAAGTCACATGGGGCCGCTTTTCTTTTTGCTTGTGATCAACAGTGTGGTAAAAAGTATACACCCAGGTGTGCAGTGCTTGCTGTTTGCTGACGACCTGAAGCTCTTCTACCATGTGATTTCTACAAATGACTGTGAGACCCTGCAGGGAGCCCTGCGTTGCTTGGAGGAGTGGTGCTCCGCGAACTTCCTCTTCTTGAACCTGTCCAAGTGCTCCGTTGTCACCTTCAACCGTACTGCTCAACCCCTATTGTACGCCTACACCTTGTGTGGTTCTGATCTCCAGAGGCTGGATGAGATGGTTGATCTTGGTGTGCGCTGTGACGGGAGGCTCACTTTCTCGGGGCATATTGATGGCATTGCGGGACGAGCTCTGAGAGCCTTGGGGTTCCTCAAAAGGAATACCCGCGAATTCTGCAGCGTGAATGCCTTGGTTGTTCTTTACAAGGCTTTAGTTCTACCCCTCCTGGAATACGCATCCCCGGTATGGACACCGTGCTATGCAGTGCACAAATACACGTTGGAGAGAGTGCAGAACACATTTCTTCGATATGTGGCGTATAAGCTTGGCATTGCTTCTACCGATGTGAACTACGAATACCTACGTGGAGTTTGCCGTTTGCTGCCCCTTGAGAAGCGTCGTTGCATGGCTGACCTCACTTTGCTGTTTAAACTCATAAACAACCTGGTCTCCTGCCCTGTTCTTCTATCCAGAATTAATCTCCGGGTTCCACGGTTGTCTGCACGTTCTCCGCCGCTGTTTGGTGTTCCTTTCTCGCCAACAAATTACCAGCTCAACCGCCCCCTTCGTCGTATCCCAAGAACTGCAAATCTCTTGTTGAATTTGAATCCCGATTTTGATTTTTTTAATGACTCCCTCTCGAAGTTGAAGACTGTAGTCTGCAATACCCCTAGTGCCGTCCTATAGTGAATTACCCATGTCTCTTATCCGTGGTGCCTAAATTGTAGTCTTTATCATTTCTTCCTTTTTCATAATCATATTTCAGTTTTGTATAATCTGTCTGTATCACTGACCATTAATGTAATTGGGCTTGCCCGTAATAATGAAATAAATAAATAAATAAATGGAAGAATACTCCATCAGTTAGAAGAAGACTCAAGGGACTTAACTACCCGAGAGAAATAGTTGAAGCTATAAAATTAAAACGGAAAGCAAGAAAAAAAATGGGAAAGTACCCGAATGCCAGAACATAAAACCGAATGGCATAAGGCTGCTAAGGAATTGAAAGAGATGATTCAGATGATTAAGGATGAATCAACTGAAAAGTACCTCAGAGAGTTAACCAGTGACCACCACACTGACTACTCCCTGTGGAAAGCTGCCAAATATCTCAAGAGACCTATAGTTCATGCACCACCTGTTAGGGATGATAGGGGTAAATGGGCTAGTGACAGTAAAAGCAAGGCTGATTTGTTTGCGGAACACCTTACTAGTGTATTCGCACCCGACTCCAGGTCTCCGGGTGAGCCTACCTTGGAGGAGACACCGCCGCTCGAGCCAGAAGTAAAAATACGTATGTCACAATAAAAGAAGTACAAAAAACTATTAAAAAGGAGATAAATCCTAAGAAAGCTCCTGGCTTTGATCTTATCACAGGAAAGATTTTGCACCAGTTACCTCGAAAAGCTATTGTCAAAATCACCCAAATCATTAACGCTGCCATCAAACATCGGTATGTACCCCAGCTATGGAAGATGGCGGAGATCATCATGATACGAAAACCTGGTAAGCCAGCTGATCAAGTAACATCTTACAGGCCCATCTCACTGTTGCCTGTGCTATCCAAAGTTTTCGAAAAATTAATCAGTAAGAGACTCCTCGTCATAATTGAAGAACGGAAGCTAATTCCCAAGCATCAATTCGGTTTTCGACGTCAGCACTCGACCATAGATCAAGTCCATCGAATCGTCAATATCATTGAAGAAGCGCTGGAGCAAATTTTGCTTTTAAAGAAAGTCTGTTCGGCTATCTTTCTTGACGTAGCTCAGGCTTTTGATAAAGTGTGGCACGAAGGCCTAAAACATAAACTCAAAAAGATGCTTCCCATCCATTACGTGGATCTACTGGATTCCTACTTGTCAAAGAGGTATTACCGCATCAAACAAGATGAAGCGTATTCAGATCCAAAAATAGTTAACGCTGGTGTCCCACAAGGCAGTGTGTTAGGCCCCCTCCTATACATACTGTACTCGAGCGACCTACCGGACCTAGAATGCAATACAACAGCAACTTTTGCAGACGACACTGCGGTTCTCTCGGTTGGTGAGAACAACAATGAATCTATCAGCAAACTGAACAGATCAATCTCCAAAATCACTCGCTGGACCGCTAAGTGGAGAATCAAACTGAACGAGACAAAGTCGGTGCACATTGATTTCACCGACCATAAGATCAACTACATCCCGGCTTTTCTCAACAATGTGGTGATTCCCTACTCGAATCACGCCAAATACCTGGGCATGACGCTAGACGCCAAATTCCGGTGGAAAGAACACGTCAAAAAGAAAAAGACAGAACTTGTCTTAAAATTCAGGAAAATGTACTGGCTCATCGGCCGGCGATCAAAAATGTCACTTCAAAATAAACTGCTTCTGTACACTCAAGTACTTAGGCCTTCGTGGGTCTACGGAGCACAACTGTGGGGCTATACGGCTCTATCAAACAGGCAGATGATACAACGCTTTCAGAATACCGTACTACGATGCATAACCAATGCGCCGTGGTATATCCGCAACGACGCTCTACATCGCGACCTTGAGATGGAAAGCATTGACCAAGTGATAAAGCAGCGCGCTAACGCTCATCTTGAGAGACTTAAAAACCATGTCAATGAAGAAGTTGTCCAGCTTCTCGAAGTACATGAGTTGACGCGGCGCCTCAAGCGCACTAAACCACATGCGCTTGTGTAGGGAGTGAGTGTGTGCAATAAATCATAAAGACAAAGGACTAAGTTATGTATCGTTAGCCCTAAATGCCAAGTATTGTAATATAATTAGGTCAGACGAATATTGTTAATGAGATCTATATCTTGGAGCAATAATAAAATATATATTAAAAAAAAAAAAAAAATGTTGACGATTTTCGATCTGCTCCAACTTTGAGCCGTCATTGTGAACGAACGGCTGGTCGTACAAAGCTGTGGATGGTCTTAAAAAATTCTAAAAAATAAACTATCTAAATATGAACTAAAAATTACACAGTTTCATCGGAATTGTTCGAATTTTGAAATTTTCAAAATTTCAAAATTCGTTTTGAACCCCTTTCCCCTTGACCTAGGGTTATGAAAAGTTTCGAGGATCATTGCGGGGTTGATCGGAACCCGTAAAATAAATTCCGAAATTTTAGCTCAACGCTAACTGGGCAAAGTGCAGCGTACCGCGGACGGACGGAAGCCTCAAGCAGTGCTCTGCACCACAACTGTGTACAGGGATTTTCAACTTAGATTAGCTTAGAATAGGTTAGGATTAGCGGTGGGAGGAAATCTATAAAAGTACTCGCCACAGTAGATTAGACATATATAGATAGATAGATAGATAGAAAGTCTTTATTGCCTTTCGGATAACATCCATAGCAAAAAATACAAATTATACTATAATTATTACAAATTGTGGAGTGTCTTAGCCAGTTCAAAAGAAAAGAAAAAGAAATCATCCTATTAGGAACTTACAATAAGCAGTCTCACTTCGCTAGCTTCGCTTAAATAATAAAACAACCTGTTGGCTACATTTCGATCACTCGACGTCAGTATTCGCTTGTACTGTTCTTGAAACGATAGGGGCAAGGCGAGAATTGGCAGCAGAAACTTCAGGCGGGGATTAGACAGCATAGGACATTGGAGAATAAAATGCATAGCTGTATCGCGTACACCCCAGTTGCAGATGGGGCATGCAGACAAAAGGAAATCTATCCTGACGCCCGCAACCAGGATCCTTGGGGCGTGTTGGCCAAGAACCCGTAGCTGAGCTAGTAGATTAGACATATATGTGATACTAGAGTAAGGAAAAGTTCTGTGATAGGAAAATGTTAGATTATAAAGTTTTAAATTGTGTGAGTGAATAGAGTGAGTGTTGGGAGGTGTCTACCGGACTTGGGGGGGGGGGGGGGGGTGGCAGCAAACCGGTGGGCCATTAAAATTTTGCCTTTGTTAGTTTTTTTACTTTGTTCTGTTATTTCCTTTTTATTAATTTACCCACTAAGAAAGCTCTGCCACAGCGAGTGCCAGGAGGCCACTTTAGGAAGGGTGGGCCCGGGATCGGTGGGACCCCTCCAATCCCTTGGTCTATTGTGTGAATGTTACCATCTGTGAATGTGATTTTATCGGCGAGAGTGTAATTTATTAAAGTGTGCATGTATTACTTATAAGAAACCCGACTCCTGCATTATATTTTACTGTGATAACCTAGGCTAGCTTAGAATAAGGACAGGGAGGAAGTTTGTAGTAGTACTCACCCGTCACACTCCTGTACAATACTTTTTAATTTTTTTTATTTAATAATATTTTCTTGCACCGAGTATACTCATTAACAATATTACTTTGACTTATTGTACTACGTCTTTCCTTATCAGGACTCGAGATACATCATACTCAGTCCCATGTCTCTCTGAACTTGTCACATTCACTTCCTACACAAGCTCATGCGGTTTCAAGCGCTTAAGGCGCCGCGTTAGATCCTGGATGTCCAGGAGCTTCGCAGCTTCCTCATTCACATGATTTTTTAGTCTGGCGAGATGAGCGGTTCAATCACTGCATCTACACTGTCCACTTGAAGTTCGCGGTGAAGGGCGTCATTTCGGAAGTACCACGGCGCATCAGTGATACACCGCAGTACTGAGTTCTGGAAGCGTTGAATCATCTGTCTATTGGTTGGAGCTGTGCAGCCCCACAACTGCGCTCCATACGTTCAAACTGGCTTAAGTACTTGATTGTACAACAGTAGCTTGTTTTCGATGGTCATTGAGGATCGCCGGCCGATGAGCCAGTACATTTTTCGGAGTTTTATGTTCACTTCTCTTCTTTTTGACGTGTTCCTTCCATCTGAGCTTGGCGTCCAGCGTCATGCCCAGGTATTTGGCTTCATTCGCGTAGGGAATCGCCACATTATTAAGGAAAGTAGAGATGTAGCCAATCTTACGATTGGTAAAATCGACATGTACCGATTTAGCCTCATTTAGTCTGATCCTCCATTTTGATGTCCAGTAACTGATTTTGGAGATGGATTTGTTGAGTTTTGTGATCGACTCGTTGTTGCTGTCGCCGACTGCCAGGACCGCAGTGTCATCTGCAAACGTTGCTGTTGTGTTATGAGCCACTTCTGGTAAATCGCTCGTGTACAGGAAGTATAGGAGTGGGCCTAATACACTTCCTTGAGGCACACCAGCTTTTATTTTTCTGGGTTTTGAATAAACATCGTCCTGTTTGATGCGAAAGTACCGGTCCAATAAGTAGGATTCGAGCAGCTCGACGTATTGATAGGGTATCATCTTCTTAAGCTTATATTTTAAGCCTTCGTGCCAGACTTTGTCAAATGCTTGTGACACATCTAGAAAGATGGCTGAGCAAACCTTCTTTTGTTCTAGTGCTTCTTCGATGATGTTAACTATCCTATGTACCTGGTCAATGGTGGAGTGTCTCTGACGAAAACCAAACTAGTGTTTGGGGATCAGTTCGCGCTCTTTTATGACATCCTGCAATCGGTCTTTGATGATCTTTTCAAATAGTTTTGACATCACAGGCAGCAGTGAAATGGGTCTGTAAGGTGTTAGCTGGTCTGTTGGTTTTCCCGGTTTTGGGATCATAATTACTTCAGCTATCTTCCACAGCTGTGGGACGTAGCGAAGTGAAATGCCTGCGTTGATGATTTGGGTCAGTTTAGCAATTGTTTTTCTTGGTAGGTGTTTTAATATCTGCCCAGTTATGAGGTCATAACCCGGGGCCTTCTAAGGATTGATTTCCTGTTTGATCGTTCGAGCAACCTCCTATATCCTGGAAGGAGGAATGTCAATAAGAGTTTCCTGTTCTCGGATTTCTTCTAGTGGTTCCTCAATCTGCGAAGGAGGATTTGGCTTAAATATATTTTCAAGATGATCAGCAAACACTTTAGCTTTTGTCTGGTTGTCACGCGCCCAAGTGCCATCTGGTTTACGCACAGAAGGCGCATGGACTTTTGAGGTGTTTCATTGCCTTCCAGAGCGAGTAATCAGTGTAATGATCTCTGGTCAGCTCGCTAAGATATGCTTGAGTGCTTTCATCATTGATTTCTCGTATCATTTCTCTAAGTTTAGTTGCAGCTTTATGCCATTCAGACTTATGCGCAGGGTTCCGTGAAGCCTGCCATTGCTTCCTGGTTTTTCGCTTCTCTTTGACTGCTTCAACGATTTCCCGTGGGTAGTTTATGCCTTTGTTTTTCTTTTTGATCATAAAGGTGTTCTTCTTTGCTGCATCCTGGATGGAGCATGTGAAGAGTTCGAGTTCATGGTCAATTTCCCCTCTAGTGTTGATGGGAGCAGAGAGGTTAATTATTGAGCTGAGATCTACTTTGAACTGCACCCAGTTTGTTTTGTTGTTAACAAGAACAGAGTTGTGTGGTTTTTGAATGATGTGCTCACTCAGCGTGATGATAATCGGCGAATGATCAGAGCTGAGATCATCATTTACCTCCACAAGCAAGTAGTTTGCCGAGAGGTTTCGCGTTATGAAAAAATCTATCAGATCTGGTATTTTGTTTGGATCAGTTGGCCAAGGTAGGCTTCCCTGTGGAGTGGGTTTCGCAGTTGTACTCGGTGATAGCACGGTTAAGAGCTAATCCTTTAGTGGTACAAAGGCGTGATCCCCAACTAGTGTGTTTGGCATTGAAGTCTCCTCCCAAAATGAAGCGATTTTCAAGCTGGTCAAAGATGTTTTCATAGTCAGCTTGGCTGAAGTTGTGTTTTGGTGGACTGTAGATACTGGCCACCTCCACTGAATGCAACGGTGTCTGGATTTTGATGCCGCTAATTTGAAATCTTTCAGTCTCAATCTTTGTTGATTCATGATGTTGTAGATTTTCTTTCACGAGTACTGCACTGCCGCCTCTCTCATGATTACTTGGGTGAAGAGCATGATAGCATTTGTATCCTTTCATTTTGAAGTATGATTCTTTTGTAAAATGTGTTTATGAAATTAAGCAGACGTCAATTTTGTTGACATTTAAGGCGAACTCTAGTTCCTTTGACCTCTGATTCAATCCGTTGGCATTCCAGCTCATTATTCGTAGGGCGTTCTTCATCATGATTACCTGGGGCGGCCTAGTAATTAAGCGCTTATTAATTGTTCTCATTTCATTTAGGATTGCCAGGAGAGTGGTGTCTTCCTGCACAGCACGTACCTGAGCTTGATTTTGATTATTCTGGTTCGTCTGAGCATTCCTCGCTATTTTTGCAAATGACTCCAAATTTGGGTCGGTAAAATCCATTGGCGGTGGTATTTTATAATTGTTCATAATGGGCGTTTTCACCCTGAATTTAGGTTTTGGCCCTTGCTCTGAAGAGCTGTTTTTATTGGTTGCTTTTTCATATGCTGCTTGAGCTCTTTTTGCCACCGGGCATAGTCGCCAGTTGGCAGTATGCTGGGCTTTTGCTGGTTTGACGTTTTCCGCAAGGCAATTTGCACAGTGCGGAGGGTATTTTGGATTATTCGGTTTTGTACATGTGCTGGTTTCATGATTTTTGCCACATTTGACAGCACGGGGTTATTTGCCACAAAAATGTTTTGTATGAAAAAATCCTGTACAATATGAGCCTGCCATTGATTGAAGAGCCGCAAGCCACAAGAAGAGGCGGCGAGTAATGAGGCCGAGCAATATATATAAGTTAAGTCGGGAGCTGGTAAAACTTGGTTTTTAAAAAATGTTATTTTTATTCACACGACTTAAACAATTGAAATGGTCAAAGTTACAGTTAACACTTGTGAGAATATTCAATCGTAAATCGGGCAGAGTAACGACGTGACGGACAGAACGGCGTGAAGAGACTGACCAGCGGGAGTCGAGCGCGGAGTATTTATAGGCTCGGACGCTGGGTTCAGTAGTATCAGCAATAATGAGGAGAATTGGTGATATAACACCTCCCTTTCCCGAAGAATTTTGCCGGAACGGGAAAATGGGAGCTGAAGTGAAAACAAAAATGATTATTACACGTCCCATCCCGATCACCGATGTACATACCAAAACAAATATAATAGACACAACATAACATGGCACAATATGGCACAACATGGCACAATATAAGAATTGGTACAACATAAAGGAAATACAGTAAAGCAATAACAGCAAATACAACATTAAGGAAATAAAGTAAATACAACATAAAGTAAACAAATTAAATACAGATGATACCAATACAAAAATGATGATACAGGTAACACAGGTAATACAGGCGATACAAATACAAATTACAATGAAAATACAACAAAATACAGGAAAATACAAGAAACCACGTTATACAAATCATATACAATATAAAACTAGCAATACAACAATATAAAACTAGCATACAACCGTCGCCGTGTGGCGGAGCAAGTACGGGTAGTTAAGAAGGGTTGGGGGGCGAAATTTGGATGGTGGTACGACGTCGCTGGTAATTACGGAAAGCATAACCGAACACCGATGCAATAAGCAAGTAAAGGAGCACGGTCCAGATGCTGGGAGATACAGACGGGTACCAGTCGTCACCATCGTCAAGTTGCAGGGGGTTGAGATTTAAGTGAAGGTTAGGTAGGTTAGATAGTTACCTATCTATCGCCTTTAAGTTAATGGTATCCATGTGGAGTGCCATGCGCGTGAGATTAAGGGAGTCAATGTTGACGGGCGGCAAGCTCAACAAGGTCGGGGTCCCGATGCTAGTTAAATGCACAGACATAAGAATATCATGATAGTAAACGGAATCTGAATTGGGGTTGATGAGGTAAATGCCTTTAAGGGTTAGAGTCTCAGCTTGACTGTTGCTACTAATCCTAATCTGATCTTCCTGCGGTAGTACGGCTAAGAGGTGATTAGTTTCGGGGATCATCGATAGGTAATTCGCGGAAATATGCAATTTAGTGAACTGGCAGTGAGCGGTGGAACCGTTTGACAGAACGCCGCGTTCGCAGTCCGCGTCGGCGTAGGATAAGGTTTCGGTGTTACAATAAAAGATCTCGTTGTGAACACATCTGCCTAAGAGCGGGAGGATCTCATTACTATCAGATCTTTTCAACAAGTACGTGTGACGGGGAACTATGGTGGCGTAATCACCATCTATTGGCCAGGGTACAGGGTATAAATAGTGTAAGTGATACACTACGCTTTCTTGTACACAGGTAACGTCAAGAAATATACAATTCTGTCGCTGTGAATGCTGCAAGAAACTTTGATTAATGACTCGTAGGTCAGTACATTGGTCAGGTTTAATGATAATTGAGCCAATTGTGATTCTAGGACATGCGTACTGATAATACTCGGATGTAACACACCCAATTTACAAAATGTTATGGACGTTTCTATTTCGGAAAGCACATTAAAGATAAAGTTCATCGACGTTTGAAGATGGTACAACATTTCTTTATAGAGTATAAGTTGAGAGTTGAAAGAATTCAAAACGGCATTCAAGTCGCCGAACTTGGCTTTGATCTGATCATTATTAAATTGAATGGTGCGGAGGGTCTGATTATAGTTAGCAATAAGTTCGTTGACCACAGCGTATTGGTTACTGAATTTTTTGTCCTTCCGTTCTAAGTCGTGTAGAATTTTGTCAAACCTTTCCTTGTCGTCATTGTCTAAATTTCCCGTGATGGCTTTAATAACTGTTCCAAGTCCGTTTATTAGTCCTCTCTTTTGTCGGGTATTTCCGTGAAGTCTAACGTTGGATATTTTTTGTTGTACTAGCGATTGGATGTGTTTGAAAAAGGAACAGTATTCGTCGAGTTTGTCGTGAAGTCCTCGGGTTCGTAGTATATGAGTTACGAGGAGGGAATAGTTAGAGTTTAGGTTGTCCACTTCTGTGTAGATGCTTGATAGGTCGTAGTAGTGCGTCAAAATATATTCTGTTTCTTCTAATTTTGCTGGTCCTATGTCTATTGGGATAACGCCTCCGCTTCGGTCAAGATTCTTAACTTCCGCGCCTCGTGATACAGCGATGATCAACAACCTGAAAGTTATGATTATGGTTACTTCCTGGGTCCTTGGTGTTTATTTTGAGTAATTTGAGTAGTCGTCTGAACTGTCTGAACTTATTCCAACCAATCCCATTATTTTCTTGGGCCGGCGAATGTACGCTACATGGACCTTTTTCTGAGTGTTGTGGTGTCTGGGTATGATTTCAATGGTCTTGCTTTCTGGGTTAATATTTTGAACTTGCTCTTTATTATATCTATTTTTCGTTTTGCTCATGATCTGTTTATTTTTGACAAAGATAGTTGAGGGGAGTTCCGGTACATCTTCTCTACGTTCGTTAAGTCGGTCGATAACTTGTTGTTTCGTTTGACTACTACGACTGTGTATTTGAGAGTATAGTAGCGCTAACCGTTCTTTGTGTTTTGACGTATACTCGTTCACTAATCTTTGTTCGAGGTTCAAATCAAGTAGGCGGTCTTGTTCAATGTGGCCGTATACTACTTCGAATGGGGTAAGGTGAGTTACAGAATGGATGGAATTATTATAGCCTATCAGGGCATAACGAACTTTGACGACCAGCGAGTCGCATGAGAATTCTTGTCTGTTGTTGAATAGTCTAATGTGTTCAATAAGTGTCGAGTGAAATCGCTCAATTATGCCGTTACTATTAGGGTTTTGACTGCAGATAAAGTGTATCTCTACTTTATGGAGAGCCAGAAGTTCTTTGACCAGTGAGGAGTCAAATTCGGCTCCGTTGTCTGATACAATTTTGTTCGGGATTCCATGGTGGGAAAAGTATGTTAAAAGGTTCTTTGCCACATCTAAGCTGGTATTAGAGGTTAAGGAATATGCCTGGGCATATTTGGAAAATGCGTCAACAATAGTTAAGAATTTATGACCGTCTAATGTCAGTTTGTCAATGTGTACTATTTCAAATGGTCTGGTTGCAGTTGGGGTTATGTTGAATTTGGGTTTTATTGGTATTCGGTCATATTTGGCAAGCGAGCAAGTTTCGCATTGGTTGATGAAATTTTGAATTGATTTTTTCTGGTTAGGCCAAAAATACATTCTTTTTATTTTCTCGTATGTTTCAGTTATTCCGCGATGGTTAGTTTTGCCTACGTGGTAGTTTGAAATGATTTCCTCAACTTGATCTTTATCAGTGACGTCTAGTGTGAACTTAGAATACTTGGTCATGCGAATTGCTGATTCTTTGAAAACTTCCATCATGATGGCTGCGAACCGTTGGTAGAGTTCACCTTGGTCATCATTTTGAAAATATAGGGAGTACTCAACATGTGGTTTTACGTATTCCTTGACTAAATTGATTACGTTGGATTTGAAATCGGATTTTGACAGTTCCGCAGTGATTCTTGTTTTGTTTCCAAATAATTTCGTTACTTTAGGGGGTTTTGGGTTTCCAGTTACTTCTTTTAGGATTATTTGACGCAAACCATGATTTACAACACTTTGCCTAATCGGGATAGTAAGGATGGTGTTTCCCTCAGCGTTAGAATGGACCGTAGTGTCTGTTTCTGACTCCGGGGTGTTTACAGCCATTGACTGACTGTCAGTCGGTTTAGCGGTTGTTTGCCTATAGGTGTTCATGATTTCATTGATAACGTCACGCATTTCTGCGTCACCATGGACTTCGTCCAGTAGGTCTCGTAAAGCGTCTTCGTCACTAAAAATGTCGAGTTCAGGGGTTAATTTTGATGTGGAGGGCTGGGGGCTGTCGTTATTATTTAATTCAATTCTGGACAAGGCATCAGCAACGTGATTGGTTGAGCCAGGTTTATATTTAATTACAAAATCGTAATCGCTCAGCTTTAAGCGCCATCGGAACAGTTTGGATGAACAGTCTTTTAAATTAAATAACCATTGGAGTGGTCGGTGATCTGTAAACAGAGTGAATTTGCGTCCGTATAGGTAGGGGCGGAATATTTTTAAAGCATAAAGGATTGCAAGTAACTCCTTTTCAATTGTTGAAAGTTTCTTTTCCGATTCGTTTAGGGTTCTGCTTGCGTATGCGATCGGGAGATCAGACCTTTTGTCATTGTACTGACTCAGTACTGCTCCTAATGCTACATCGCTAGCATCTGTCGTTACGTTGAATTCCCTTGAGAAATCTGGGCATTGCAGTTCGGTATGAATTTCCTGTAGTAGCCTAAAAGTCCGAGGAATTGTTTTATCTCTTTACGAGTTTTAGGGAGTGGGAACTTGAGAACAGCGTTTATTTTTTCGGGGTTGGGTTTTACTCCTTCTGCTGTGATAACATGTCCGAGGAAGCCTATTTCTTTTCTGAGAAGCTCTAGTTTGTCTAGCTGAATTTTGAGATTTGAATGACGAAGTCTCTTGAATACTTCGCGTAGGCGTACCATATGTTCTTCTAGGCTAGAGCTGAAAATCATAATATCGTCGATATAGATTAAGCATATCTCATTTTGTAGTCCTCTTAACACGTTATTCATCAGCCTTTGGAATGTTGGGGGTGCGTTCTTCAACCCAAACGGCATCCGGAGGAATTCATAATGACCGTTTTCAGTGGAGAACGCTGTTGTCGGTATTGAAGGTTTGTCTAGTTCTAATTGGTGGAATGAGTTTGCTAAGTCTAATAAGGAAAAATATTGGCAACGTCCCAGTTTGTCTAGTAAGTCCGTAATGTTGGGTAACGGGAATTTATCAGAAATTGTACGCTCATTCAGTTTTCGATAATCAACTACAAGGCGGAATTTAGGTTTTCCAGAAGCATCCAATTTTTTTGGTACGACCCACAAGGGGGCATTATAAGGGGAATTGGAGGGTTGGATAATTCCCTGTTTGAGCATTTTGTTGACTTGGGATTCGACTTCTGCTTTGTATATACTAGGGTACCTATAAGGTTTTACGTAGATGGGTATCTCATCTGAAGTCCTAATATGGTGTTTTACCTGATTGGTGAATGTTAAGGTTTGATCGTCTGATTGGAATATATCGGGGAATTCCTTCACCAGTTTTGTCACTTCTTGTTTTTCGAGATCGTTCAAGTGGTCTAATCGTAGTTTACCAAGGTCTAGTTTGGGTTTCCGGTGATTAGGGGTCACTTGTTCGGTTTCTACAAAAAGATTATCGAGTACAGGTTCACCAATAATTGGGGTAGTCAGAGAAATATTTACGCTATGTTCAGCGGGGTTTGTAGCATGAACATAGGCAAAGGTGTTAGTTACGTTAACCAAGCATTGTGGAATTTCGATTTCGTTTATTTTGGTAAAAGGGATAATGGCTTCGCCATTAGTTATGTTGGCAATTTTTATTTTAATTTGTTGGATTAATCTAGCTTCAATTAGGAATGATTCGTTGATTGCATGGGGATTTGTTATTGAATCTGTGAAAAGTAAGGGTACTGAAAATTTAGGGGTTTTCAAAATATTTTTATCCAAGTCTACGTTAGCTTTGAGAAGTTTTAAATTATCGAGTCCTAAGAGCATATGGAATCTGTCGTGAAATTTAAACAAACTGAAAGGTAAATTTAGTCTGGGGCATTTGAATAGATCTCCGCACGGTACTAACGTGCGGTGGTTAATGTTAGATACACCATGAGCTGTACGAACTAGTCCAGAGTCATCATGTATTTTCTTGGAGAAGTACTTGGATTTCGGGATTTATAAAGCTTCTAGTGCTTCCTGTGTCTATTAGAATTTTCAAGTTTAAATTTGGCATTATAATATACGGTAAGGAAGTGGTTTGGACCGTCGAACTCATCATGAAATCGATGACTTCGGGAGGCTGGTTTGGCCTAAAAAATCATTTCCGGTATGTTCGGGGATGTCATGATTCATCGAGAAATTAGCCAGCTGGTTGTTGATTTGATCAGTCTCTGAAGGTTGAAGATCGTCAGAGTTATATCCGAAGTACTGAGGATAGTATTCTGGGGGGTAAAATTGGGCATTTTGATAGTCAAGTTCGTAGTCGTATTGAGCGTCGTTTTGTTCCGAGTCGGGGATTTCGTTAGTCATGTCGGGTGTGAGTAAGTGAAAATTCGGGTTTCGACTAGAGGTTGAAGGTGTCGATCCTTTTCCGAAATTTTGGGGTTTTGGAATATTGGGGTTTTGTGGTCGTTGGGGGTTCCTTTGGAACTGTTGTGGTGGCTTTTGGAATGGTTGTGGTGCTCTCTGGAATGGTTTCGTCCAAGAGTTGTTTGATTGATACGGCTGACTATAGGGTCGAGGTTGGAAAGGCGGGAAACGAGGAGCGAAAGAGGCTGTGTTATTAAAAGGTCGAGGTGGAGGACGGTTGATGACATTGGGACGAGGTATTTGCTGTGGTGGCTTTCCTAACGGCGGATGTGACCTATCTCCTGGCTTCATGTTGAAGTCATTCGTCAGCATGGCTAAGGCCTCGCCAAGGCTCGTGGGCGCTCGTGTACGGATAAATGAACCGATTGGTTCATTCAAACCATGTAGGAATACTCTCAACGCTAAAGCCTGCATGTAGGGTATAAGTACCCTAGATTGCTGAGAAAAGTGTGTTTGTAGGTATGCTACCTGTGAATTTAATAAGTTTGAGACCTTGTCGTGGAACTGAAAACAGTCCTCGTTGGTGTGTTGCTTTAATTTTGAAAGTTCTAGTGTGAGGGTGTATGTGTCCCTTTTGTCACTATATGTCTGTAGTAACGCCTCTCTTAAGTCAGTGTAGTTTTCTATGCTGTTCAAACATAGTTTGTCCGTCACTTTTTGACCTAATTTGGTGGTAAACGAACTTAATAACAAGTCATTTTGAAAGCTTTCTGGATCTTGATCATCAAAAAACCTTAAGAATAACTTATCGCATGCTTTTAAATATTTTGCTAAAGCTAAGGGTTCTCCGTTGAAAGGGGGTATCAGTTTTTCATATTCAGTTTTGAATACGGGGATGATGTGTCTTCTAGGTGCCTGGAGTACGGGTTGTGGTGCAGGTACAGATTGTGATCTGCCTCTCGATGCGTCTGGGGGCAGGCCATTAGGGGATAGGGTCGGTGGTAGATCGTTTACTTCCGGGGTTTCAACGATGTTGTCAAGATCGTGGGGGCAATCACGAGGTTGCTCAAAATCTTGTGGATTTATTGTGCGTGGATTGACGAGATTTCTCCAATCCCAAAACTTAACTTTTTCAATTTTGAAGGGTTTGAAAATTCGACGTAGTTTCAAAATTCAATGTGTTTCGTAGTTTCAAAATTCAATGTAATTCTTCTTAATTATACGGTGAGTGACAACAGGGCGGGTTGTCCTCCTAGTCTACGGTGAGGGGCAACAGGGCAGGTTGTCCTCCTAGTCTATGGTGAGTGGCAACAGGGCAGGTTGTCCTCCTAGTCTACAGTGAGTGACAACAGGGCGGGTTGTCCTATTTTACGATGAGGGTCAACAGGGCAGGTTGTCCTCCTATTTTACGATGAGGGTCAACAGGGCAGGTTGTCCTCCTATGTTACGGTGAGGGTCAACAGGGCAGGTTGTCCTCCTAATTCTACGGTGAGGGTCAACAGGGCAGGTTGTCCTCCTAATTCTACAGTGAGGAACCAGGGCGGGGTTCCTCTACGAGGGAGTCGGAGACAGCGATCGTACGAAGACAATGTTAAAGTACTTACAAATACGCCGCTGCTACCGTCATCCCAAGGAGTCTCTTCACCCGTAGATCTGTACAGCCAACGTATCCAAGCGCGATATGCACTCGCGTAAACTCCGGTCGATTGTTTCCGATGAGGTGTAGGACCGATGTCGTCACTACCGAAGCACGGCAGTTCTCGCGAAAATATTCACTTTTCGATAGAGAATTAACGACTGTCCTACCGACTGCGCCAGTTAAGTCGGGAGCTGGTAAAACTTGGTTTTTAAAAAATGTTATTTTTATTCACACGACTTAAACAATTGAAATGGTCAAAGTTACAGTTAACACTTGTGAGAATATTCAATCGGAAATCGGGCAGAGTAACGACGTGACGGACAGAACGGCGTGAAGAGACTGACCAGCGGGAGTCGAGCGCGGAGTATTTATAGGCTCGGGCGCTGGGTTCAGTAGTATCAGCAATAATGAGGAGAATTGGTGATATAACATATATACGAGAAAAGCCTGCCAATGATGGAAGAACCACAAAATATAAGAAGAGGTGGGGAGTACTGAGGCCTAGCTGATAAGTAATTAGATCTCACAAAGGGATCTACCCCTCTGTCCCTAAAATATCCCGTACAAAACCCGGCACCTCCACGTGGTCCGTCTGGACATGCATCTGCATGACTAAGACCGGAGGGGGCAGAAAAAGGGGGACCTGCTGTGCTTGGCATTAAAACTGCCAAAAACAAGTCTGCCAAAAACTAAGAGCCTGAAAAACATTGTCATGGGCCCCATGGCCCAGATACAATGTACCATAGAAGAGCGCACAGCAGGACGGACGGATTTTCTCTCATTCGATTTTCTGAATCTACGTATCTTGAAACGTAAACCAACAAATGTTGAGGGGTGGTTTTAAATTTTTTTGTTTGGTCGATTCCAATCGTTCATTATAGAAGATAATAAACCAAAAATCGATGTTTTTCCCGAAAATACCTTACCTAATTACTGTGGACTTATTACCTACTGTTGTTCTTATTTTAAGAAATTCAACATGAAAAACTTGGAAAATTCTTGACACAACGGTTTATTATCTTCCTTGAGCAGATCACCCTAATCTAATTAACGAACTATTTGATAAAACTCTAGCTCATCATCACAAATTTATTTAAAAAAAAGGTATTGTTTAAACAATTTTACAGTCAGGAAACCGAGTGAATACTGCATTGTCATCCATCTGAGACCCATATTTATAATATAACGTCTTTATATCAACATCCAAATTTAATTGGTTTAAAAAAAATAGGTATTGTTTAAAAATTTTACAGTCAGGAAACCGAGTGAATAGATGGGCAGAATCGGGCCTCTCTAAGGGGGGGTTTTTGGGGAGTTTTAGGGGAAAAAATTCCCAAATGAAACATTCTGACAAGTGACCCTTCATTTTAAAGGTGTTTTTTATGCTGAACACGATGGTAAATATATCTTCTTGTAGGGCTCTTCAAGATCTGTCTGCCTATGGGTATAACTAGAAAATCAAATTTTTCGACTTTTCACACTCCTATTCTTGAGGTGCGATATATTCAAATTCAAAATGCCAAGACGTTTTGTAGAGTTTTTTCGAGTGGAGAGTTCAAATATTGATGAAGCTCATCAGGCAAATTCGTTTCTTCATCTGCCACTTTTCGGTATTGGCGAACGATGGACCGTTAATCTAAATGTTCCTAGTATCTTATTTCAAGTCAACCAAGACTGACATGAAAAATATGCAATTTAAACATTGCTGCTCTAGAATAATAAAAGGCAAAAGAGCCACGTAAAAAAGAAAAATATAGTTTGTAGGTAAGTAAAGCTCCTAACAAGGCACAGAAATAATGCAATTACATAGGTACCGAAACGTAAAAGAGGTTTGTAATTATAGGTATTTCGGGAATAAGGAAAACACATTTGTGATAAACACCAGAAGAAAAACATCGATGTCTAAAAAGAAAAACATCGAGTATCCCTAGAGAATAGTGTATGACTAAACCCTTTTCTTGTCCAGACTTTTCTATTGCTAACTTTGATCCTCTCATTTGTTTGGTTTCAGTGAAAATGGCCTATTGGAGGTCCGTCCCAGCTCCAGAGGCCTGAAGTCGTTGAGTTTGCCTCTGAGTGATTGCAGTTCCTGCGATAGAGTGATTTCTGGCCGACCGCACACGTTCATGCTGAAGTTTGGGATGTCCCGCCAGTCGATGACTCTCTGCTTGGCTGCTCCAGACGACTACGTAATGTCTTCGTGGATGCAAGCCATCCTCATCGCCGTCGCCTCTGTAAGCTCATCCCATTACTAACAAGTAGCCTTTTCCACTAATCAAATACTTACACATTTCAACATTTTCAGTGTAAGAGCAGAGCGAGCCGTGAGACCGTCAAGAAAGGTTGTACTGAAGGTCACCATCTGATCGTCTCCGCCGGGTTCGTCGCTCTGGTGAACCCCGCTAGAGACAGAGTTGTGAGTAGAGCTCTCTTGAACGACATAGCTGGTCTCCTCGTTGGACCTGCTTACGTCATCCTGGTAAGCATATAATGCTGATCAACACCATAACCAGTATGTCCTTACTCAAGGCGTGGGAGTTCGTATCTTGATTTACCTGTACACGTACACGTGTAGGTACATATGTATATGATTCCATTCACAGGAACTGGATTGTCACGAAGTAGAAGACAAAGCGTCTGACTGGGTTCTGTATTTTTACTGCGAGGAGCTGAAAAACAGCTTTGTCGACCTGCTGACATATTTGAGGCCTCATCTTCTGCAGGTAAGTTGTCATTTCTTCGAACTTACAATTGGGTGTTTCTCCAAAAATGTGTATTTTCAAGGAAGGAAATTTCTGAATTTAAAACGATAAAACTCACCTTTTTCTTTCAAATTTGTGCTCTCCTAGAGTTCCTTTGTTAACACTGTTAGCAGCAGCACAGGATAGTAAGATCAACTACCATAATCTATTTTAGAAAATGTTGACCTGCCAGATGAATGAATAATTGTTAATAATCTTTCATTTTGGCGAGGAAAAATTATAAAATAATAACGCAAACATGTAAAAAATATTTTATTATAGCACTTTCGTAACATTTTTAAACTTTTAAATGTCATAAGAAAGGTTTAAAGGCTACTTTTATTTGAGTTTCTCCGCTCTCGGCATAACCGGTTTTTGTGGAGCCATTTTTGGACGTTGTTAGTCCGCTTCAATCTACAAAATAACTCTCACATTCAAGAAAAATTAACTAATACGTTTAACCTATAAATAACAACTCAACAACGTAACAAACTAACTTTCTGGCTCTCAAAAGTCGCCGACAGCCAGATGAATGAAGACCAGATGAATGAAAATTTTCAACAAATCATCAAAATTTGATGTTATGATAATATTATTACATCCACCCCTAATTATTGCATCCACCTTTGTCCTATATTTAATATAGGACAAAGGTGGATGCAATAATTAGGCATTTTAATGTCAATGGAGAGTAGTTCTGTGATGCATACAGAAAACACTAGAGGTTTGTTTGAAAACTACAAAAAAATAAACAATAGAAGTTACCAGAAGAATGAAAGACAATAAAAATACTCACATGATTTTAGAGGTACCTTCACCCATGGACTCTTTGTTGTCAACTGATAATGCAATTAAAGAGTAGATGGTGTCAGGCCTGTAACCAATGATGCCAAACTTGGAGCGAAAATGTTCCCAACACTATTAAATAGCAAATAACAAATTTTGTTCAGTGAAGGGAGGCATGAATTCGAAGAGCCAGATGAATGAAGGTGGACCCATGGGGCACACCCATTTGTTGATGCAGAAGCTTTTAGGACAACAATAGCGATTCGATGTGACTTTCCCATAAAACTAGAGATGTTAACCAACACAACTTGATAGGAAACACTTCAGTCTCCCATGAACTCAGTCCTTTACAGAGAGTGAGAACTTTGCTGCTACCAGCATAGGACAGCCAGATGAATGAAAAAATAGCACTTTGTGGTGATATTAAACATTGATGGACAATTTAAAACCTTTAAAAAAAGCACTGCTTATGTAGTTCAAGTTGCTAACTTGTATAAAATATAAGAAAAAGTTTAAAAATTGCATAACAACAGTGATATATTGACACTGATATATAAGACCATATGCGTACCTTTAGTACTAGGATTGATGAGGTTGAAATCAATAGTAGACGAAGTAAAATGGGGAAACGGGGTTTATTCGTACAATTCAGTAGAATACTTCAATAATAAGGGGACGGGAGGGAATCTTCTTCGATGCGTCGACAGCAACTCCCCGTCTCTCTCCACTGATGTCTCTCTGAAGGAGAGGGGACGCGGGAGTGTAAGTAAGGGGGTAGTGGGCGGTAGCTCCAACAGATCCTCAGTGACATCCTCATGTCACAGCGGGAAGAGGGAAACAATGTACGTCATGTACCTCCCAGGCCAATCAGAGAGCATTACGTAGATCGGCTCCGTAAACCGCTCTCTGATTGGCTCCCAAAAGCCACCCCTGCAGGAAATAAAGTCCGTAGATATCTGTAAAGTAAACCTGCTTGTTACCTACCTATGTGTTTGTTTTGAGCGAATTCAGAATAATAATTCAGCGAATAATAATGAGTGGTAAAATTTTTT
This sequence comes from Stenodema calcarata, assembly GCA_963920205.1. NCBI lineage: Eukaryota > Metazoa > Arthropoda > Insecta > Hemiptera > Miridae > Stenodema > Stenodema calcarata. Next base: position 1,038,022 of record OY986064.1, read on the forward strand.
TTTTTTTTTTTTTTTGAAAGATTTTATTGCTCCAAGTAATAACTTATTAACAATATTATTTTGAAACTAGGGCACATACTATTCAAAGCTTAGATACATCACTGAGTTTTGTTCATTTTTATGATGATATTGCATTCACTATACTGCTTCACCCGTGAGCAAGCTCGAGCGGTTTGGTACGCTTCAATCGTCTGGTGATATCACTCGTGTCAAGGAGTCGGACAGCTTCCTCGTTGACGTGAGACCTTAGCCGTTGAAAATGACGTAAGGCTTGCCGCTTGATGGCTTCGTTTATGGTTTCGATTTGAAGTTCATGGTGGAGTCGTTCATTTCGAAAGTACCATGGTGCATTGACAACATTTCTTAGCACATTGTTCTGGAATCTTTGGATTATTTCCCGGTTTGAATGAGCCGTGCAGCCCCACAGCTGAGCTCCGTAAGTCCAGACTGGTTTAAGGACTTGGTTATACAGCGTAAGCTTGTTCTGGATTGACAGTTTTGACCGCCTCCCCATTAGCCAGTACATTTTTCTGAATTTGAGAAGAAGTTCCTCCTTCTTTTTCTTGACGTGGGCTTTCCACCGAAGCCTGGCATCAAGCGTCATACCGAGGTATTTGGCTTCATTGGCATGAGGAATCACTTTGCCATTGAGATAAGCCGGTATATAGTCGATCCTTTTATTGGTGAAATCGACATGTACCGACTTAGTTTCATTCATTTTGATTCTCCATTTCGCTGTCCATTGTTGTATGCTAGATATTGACCGCTTTAACTTGGTCATTGACTCAATGTTGCTGTCTCCAACTGCCAATATCGCTGTATCGTCTGCGAAAGTGGCTGTGGTGTTCATTTCAATTTCTGGGAGATCGCTGGTATACAGGACGTACAGGAGTGGGCCAAGTACACTCCCTTGCGGGACTCCTGCACATATCGGTTTTGGTTCTGAAAATGCATCATCTTGCTTTATCCTGAAGTAACGATTAGTGAGGTACGATTGAAGCAACTCAGCATACTTTATTGGCAGGGCCTTACGCAGCTTGTAGTTGAGTCCTTCATGCCAGACCTTGTCAAACGCCTGAGTGACGTCAAGGAAAATGGCAGAGCATACTCTATTTTTCTCAAATGCTTGAGTGGTAAAATGAAAAAATGTTTTGTCACCGGATGCGGCAATACGTTGGATAGCGATAAAGTTTTCATTTTTGTGCCCGAGTCGCGAGATCGAAAAAAAGAATGGTTTGGTGCGGCAAGAGCCCCGTGGGCGACGAAAGGGAGCTAAATGAACGTAGGTACTACGTAACGTTTTTTGTGTGATTTAGGATTTGCTCACGAATCTGTGATTATCAGGAATAAAGCGCTTGCTTTTCTTTGGAGAATATAGATATAGATCTGCTATTTTGCCTCGTCCTCAAATCTCATTGATAGCTTTGTGTCATCTGCATTTATAATCAGTCAGGTAATTCTGAATTCTTCAATTTTTCTAGTTTCGTGACTTTTGGTTTATTATCGTCGATAATGAACCATTGGAATCGCCCAAAGAAACAATTTTTTTAACCCCCCCTCAAAATTTGTTGGTTAACGTTTCAAGATACGCAGATTCAAAAAATCGAATAAAAAAAATCCGTCCGTCCGCGTACTCCATACGCCGTCCGCGGCACTTTGCCCAGTTAGCTTTGAGCTAAAATTTCGAAATTTTTGTACGGGTTCCGACCAACCCCACAATGATCCTCGACACTTTTCATAACCCTAGGTCAAGGGGAAGGGGTTCAAAACGAATTTTGAAATTTTGAAAATTTCAAAACTCGAAAAATTCCCATCAAACGGTATGTTTTTTATTTCATATTTAGATAGAGTTTATTCCTTAGAATTTTTTAAGACCATCCACAGCTTTGTACGACCAGCCGTTCGTTCACAATGACGGCTCAAAGGTTAAGCCTGTCAACACGATCGTGAATCAAACGGGTTAAATACAGGTCAATTTTCATACTAACGAGCTGTTTGGAACATCATATAGTTTTAGTGATGTCGAGTTTTTTGTTCTGAGGTTCCGTTTCGTGCTACGGAAATGAAGGTAATTTCGAATGTTTGTTGGTAGGTACTTCTTTTATAGAAAAATTATTACCGACGTAGTATTAAAATCCCCAGAATTATATCGTATTAATTAATCATAATTAATAATAATTATTATTGATAATAAATACAAATTATTAATGCCTAACAATAAATTATAATAATTTTCACTAGGTACTTGATAAAATTATTAATAATTAGTGATAATTCATAATAATAATTAATCTAACATTTAGGATCTAGACATTTAGACCTAGTGATCTAGACAGAAGGGTGATCTGTACAAAGAAGATAATGAACCGTTGTGTCAAGAATTTGCAGAGTTTTTAAATTTGCTTCACTTAGTAAGTGTTGAATCTTACAGGTAATTTATTGTGCAATATCTGTACTTACCAACAAAGATAGAAGTTCAAGTTGAAATTTTTATTAATTACTCTCGCGTCAATGTTTTGATTCTTCTTTGATACCTCCTATCGACCAGCCTTGTTTCTTACCTACTTATTCATTTCTAGTACAAAGTGAACACATAATCAGGCTGTAGAATTTAACGCAAGGTTTTATGACGTAGAATTTACGAGTTCACAGATCTGTTGTTGGCCGATGCTTTCGCAAAACCATCTAGCAACTTCATACACAATACACCACAAATCAAAACAAATAACCTAATCGTAAAGGCGGGTTCACATGGAGCGAAAAGTCCGGATTGAGTATCGCTCTGTGATTGGTCAGGGTCGAAGGTTGGGAGTGTACTTCCATGGCCTTGACCAATCACAGAGCAATACGCAATCCGGACTTTCCGCTCCAATGTGGGGGAGGCTCACGGTTACCAAAACGAAATCCCTCGACGATGGTGAGAGCCCCTATCAGCCGCTGTATTAACTACAACTCTGTCCGACCACGTTGAGCGGGAAAAGTTCAAATTCGCCATTCTTCAGTTCGATCTGAAATTTTTTGGTTTGAAATTTCTCGTTTCACATTTCTTGTGAGTCACCAATTTTCGATTTTTGACCATCAAAGAATTATTCTCTGACACACTGGCATTCCCTATTGTCTGAAGGGAGTTGAGTGTTGTGGTAGAAATGTTCACCTGTGACGTAGGTAGAGTCTTTCGATAAGTAGCAAGTGATCTCGAGTTGTAAGACGAAACTTAACCTTCGTTCCATTACCTTCTACCGTCCTTCCACTCAATCCTGTGAACACGTATTGAAATAATACATATTATGTAAATTTTATAGATGATCTTCGAGCACAAAGTGATGAGCTGCAATTGGGTCAAGTGCGAAACTGAACAGAGTCAACTTGCTGCGAGCTTCGAGCCCATCATCTCCCACGTGATGTCGCTCTAAACTAAGAAAACACGTTGGAGCAATCCTGCTAAATCGGACTGAAAAAATTATTTAGCGGTTTAGGGTGGATAAGATGAAATTTCATTCTCAGTAGAATTTATGAGTTTCAGGTACACCTTTTCGCCTTCATGGGCTTTACGTAGTTTGTAGTTGAATACCTGAGACGTGGCGTCAAAATTGTATTAATTTTTTCGAGTTCTTGATAAGCCTAAAACTTACTCGAATTGTACGTGTATATGAATATTATTATATGTCGAGGGCCCCAGCGTGATTTCCGTGTATAGAAATGGCGTAGGGCATGAGGCGCACCAGACTTGACTGTGCAGGTTGTCGAAATTTTGATTCTTGAATGTTGTTTTAATGGAAATCAACTTTAAACATGAGGGTATGATTGAACATGTGATTCAGATATGAGACTTTAGGATCGTGTTTAAGACATGCCCTCCTGGGGTGTAATTAATTTGAATTATAATCTAATATCCCCTGAACTTTAGATGTTCCATACTATATTCCTTAGAATAAACTCCTTCTTCCTGTAATATTTGCTTGAACTATTAAATAATAGACACGTAGATAATTTTCGTGGTGGTTTTCGCGCTGATTTATGACGACTACACGACGACTATCCCTCTGTGGAGAAGTAATTGTATCCTACCATTGAGAAGTAATTTTCGATCTCTCAAATCACCGTAATCGTGTATAAGGACAGGTCTCGTTCAGCAATGATTTTATTAATATGATGTAAAAATGTTGATTAAACACCAGTTAAATCATCGTCAAAAGATAGAACCTAACTGGCGGTTTGATGCCTACAATTCCCACCTTGCAATACAAGACTTGAATCTCTACTCGGTGATTGTACTCTGAAAATTTTACCTCGATTATTTAGAATAGAAGATATTCCTTCTATTCTTTCGATTTCATCAAGGTTTAATTTCCGCAGTACCATCATATTGTATTGTTACTCGATTTCCCCCCCCCCCAAAAAAAAAAAAACCTACTTAACACAAGGTAGACTTACAGAATGGCCGACCATTCCTTCTCAATGTCTGTCCTGAAAATATGAAAACGTGTTCCAAGATCCAACCTGTTCAAGAAGGTACCTACGTATCAATTGGATCTGGATCTTTCGAATCTTTGCAGCTGCTCCCTCTACTCTGTCTTGATAATTTATTGATTTCCAGCTGATTTTAAATTGTGATATTATAGAAGTAGCAATCAAAAAGGGTCTTGGAATTCACCAGGTTTCGGTCTGGATCTAGTCACGTCAAACTCTAAAGCCGGGTTTACACCGGAGTTTGAAACACGAGTTGCAAACAGAAGTTGCAAACATCTTTAAAAACGCGCATTTTTAGATGAAACATTTCGCTGTTGCAAACAGTTTTTCAGTGTTTGCAACAGAAATTTCTGTTTCCAACAGAAGTCGGTAAAGATCAAAGGGAGTTGCAAACTTTTGTTTGCAACACAGGTTTCGGTCACTATGTGCCGTTGAAACACGAAACAGAAACGTTTCCCCCCCATCCCGTAACTAAAAAGCGCAAGGTTACGGCTAGTTTTTCCGTTACAGAAATAGCCTTTCTGTAATTTGTATCCATTTTCGAAATTTTGTGACCAATCATTAAAGTTAGGTACATATTCAAAATCCTCACTAGTCATGCTAACAAAGTTTTTAAAACTTCCGTCCGTTCTCAGTTCACCTGATAGAGGGTCAACATCATCTCTATTCAAATCGTCCAACAGGTTGTTTCCACTGTACGTAGCTCTGGAATGCAGACAAGACAACACACGCCGCCGCAGCTAAAATTACATCCTTGATCTTTGACATCCCGGGAACGACTGACCCCAGGAACCAGAACATCCGAGATTCGAGTCACAATCAAGGTCGAAAGTGTTTCAAACATTTTCATGAAACATGGAAATGAAACCATGAAATAAAAGTGGCAAACTTTTATTTGAAACTACTGTTTGCAAAAAAAGTTTGCAACTTTTTGTTTGAAACTTAGGTGTAAACCCGGCTTTACATCATTATTCTGAGATTAATTGAGGTATTCAAATATTTATAGCGTTGTGTATTTCAATTTAAACGATTGTGTTTTCAATTTTTTAGTCTAGTAGAATTGTTATTAATGTGGTGTGGTAGTATCATTTCTCTTCATTAGTGTTATGTTATTCATTTCTATTCATTGTCATTCTTTATTTTTATACGCACATCTATCAGGATATTTATTGACCTAACGTTATGTTCAATTTGGTGATTGAGTTTGCTTTGTGTAAATTGGTGGTTATACGTACTTTATAATCTTCGATCGTAGTGAAATTATCACTGTTACAAAAACAATCCTTCGAATATCTTGGTGATATTTATACGCTACTACATACTGTTCGTGGGAGAAGAGGAAGAATGAGTTGGAGGGTTCATTGTGGGATACGAGGAACTCCAGTTAAATGCTCATTGGGATTCCATTGAAAATTTCAAATTAAAACACCATCACTAGTTTCAACTGATTGTTAATTATAAATCAACCAGTACAGTGCCTACAAAGTATAGGTATTCGAATTATTTTAACTGAATATAGACCGTTCAATTCTACCTGGACTTACAACAAGCTTCTCCTCTTCAATCACCTCAACAGGAATTGTGCAGCCCCACGTTAACGTAGAAGGCTGTGGTGCGCTCATATTGTAACCACAATCTTCTCGAGTAGCCTCTTTTTTGTTTCGATTTTCTAGCCCTTTCCAAACCGAAGTTTGTCATGGATGTGCAGCTCCATGCACTTTCCCCGGGCCTACAGCCCATCTAGGTTGGCAGCTCTGGAGGAAACTCCCACCTCTACTCAGTTCCTTGCCACCCATCACTAGCTTCCCAGCAATCGAAGGCGTGCTTTTCCTTTTGGTTTATTATCTTCGATAATGAACCATTGGAATCGCCCAAAGAAAAAACAATTTTAACCCCCCCCCCCCTCAAAATTTGTTGGTTTACGTTTCAAGATACGTAGATTCAGAAAATCGAATAAAAAAAACTCTGCAAATTCTTGACACAACGGTTTATTATCTTCCTTGTGCAGATCACCCTTCTGTCTATACCAGACTGTGTTGCGAATCGGCACCATACCATATTCTCACCGTACTCATACCATACCATACGAATTTCTTTCCTATCATACCATATTGTACTATACCAAATCATACATACAATAATATACCTACCATACCATACTCATACCATGTCATACAAACCGAGTGAATATTGAAATGTCATCCATTTCTGACCTATATTTAAAATTTCAAGTATCTAGCTCATCATCAAAATTTAATTTGTTTAAACAAATAGGTATTATTTAAACAATTTTACAGACAAGAAACCGAGTGAATATTGCATTGTGATCCAGTTCTGAACTATTTTTAAAATTTCAAGTCAATAGCTCATCATCAAAATTTCATTTGTATTATTACAAAAAGGTATTATTTAAACAATTTTACAGATGAGAAACCGAGTGGATATTGCAATGTGGTCTATCCCCGACTCACGGTTAAAATTTCTAGACTGTAGTTTACCGGGAAGATGAAAAAAGGTAGTTTTATTCTGGGCGTCTGGGAGTTGACTCACCTAACGGCCGTTTTCGACGCGAAGTTTAGTGTTTCTCCTTAAGCTTTGCGCGCTCACTGTGAACGAACGGCTGGTCGCACAGAAATCCAATTGGTCTTAAAAGATTCGTAATTTTTCAGGTCATTCAAAAGTGAACTAAAAATTACACGGTTCAGTTAAATATTTTGAGATATGACATTGTCGAAATTTTAAATTTCGTTTTGAACCCCTTCCCCTTGACCTAGGGTTATGAAAAGTTTCGAGGATCATTGTGGGGCTGGTCCAAACCCAGAAACCAAATTTCGTAATTTTAACTCAACGCTAACTGGGCAAAGTGCCGCGGACGGCGTACGGTGTAGGGCGGACAGACGGATTTTGGTTTATTATCTTCGATAATGAACCATTGGAATCGCCCAAAGAAAAAATTTTTTTAACCCCCCCTCAAAATTTGTTGGTTTACGTTTCAAGACACGTAGATTCAGAAATTCGAATTTTCTGAATCTACGTGTCTTGAAACGTAAACCAACAAATTTTGAGGGGGGTTAAAAAATTGTTTTCTTTGGGCGATTCCAATGGTTCATTATCGAAGATAATAAACCAAAAAGTCCGTCCGTCCGCCGTACGCCGTCCGCGGCACTTTGCCCAGTTAGCGTTGACTTAAAATTACGAAATTTGATTTCTGGGTTTGGACCAGCCCCACAATGGTCCTCGAAACTTTTCATAACCCTAGGTCAAGGGGAAGGGGTTCAAAACGAAATTTGAAATTTCGACAATGTCTTATCTCTAAAAATTCCCATGAAACGGTGTAATGTTTAGTTCACTTTTGAATGACCTGAAAAATTACGAATCTTTTAAGACCAATTGGATTTTTGTGCGACCAGCTGTTCGTTCACAGTGAGCGCGCAAAGGTTTAGGAAAAACACTAAACTTCGCGTCGAAAATGGCCGTTATGTGGGTAAACCACCAGAAGCCCAGAATAAAACTACCTTTGTTCATCTTCCCGGTAAACTACAGTCTAGAAATTTTAACCGCGAGTCGGGGATAGACCACATTGCAATATTTACTCGGTTTCTCATCTGTAACATTGTTTAAATAATACCTTTTTGTAATAATTTTGTAATAATAAGCTATTGACTTGAAATTTTAAAAATGGGTCAGAACTGGATGACAATGCAATATTCACTCGGTTTGTTTGACATGGTATAGTATTGTATGTGTGGCGACTCCACACAATTTTTATTTTTCCAAATTTTCATTTCGAACAGTTGTTCAAGATGTTGTAAATGAGTTTGCTCATCTTGAGAGGCTACCAGAATGTCATCAAGGTATGGGTAACAAAAATCGAGTCCACGAGTAACCTCATGAATAAATCTTTGGAAGGTTTGTGCCGCATTGCGAAGGCCAAATGTCATAAAAGGAAATTCAAATAACCCGAAGGGTGTAATTATGGCGGTTTTTGCGATGTCAGAGGGTTCCATTGGTATTTGATGGTAGGCTCTAACAAGATCAATGGTACTAAAAATGGTATTACCGGCCAATTGGTTGGAAAAATCTTGAATGTGAGGAAGGTGATAGCGGTCAGGAAGCGTACATGAATTTAATGCGCGATAGTCGCCGCACGGACGCCACTCCCCATTCTTTTTCGGGACCATGTGCAAGGGCGAAGCCCAAGAGGACTTCGAAGGGCGGCAAATCCCGTGTTCTACCATATAAGCAAATTCAGCTCGTGCAATTGCCTCTTTTTCAGGACTGAGACGCCGTGGTTTGGTAAACACTGGTGGCCCTACTGTCTGAATATGATGAGTAACGTCATGTGGAGGTGTGCGTTGGCCTACTGTGTTAGGATTGGTTAGATCAGGGTACTTCGAGATAAGTGTGAGGTATGGAGATTCGTCAATGACACGGACTGTGGAAATCGTAGAATGAATGACTTGTTCTATCGTGGCGAGTGAAGATATGGACGTGAGGTTATCCACCAGTCTACGTCCTTTAAGATCAACGAGAAGACTGAAGTTCTTCAAAAAATCTGCACCAACGATTGGTTTGTCTACCTCAGCAATCATAAAAGGCCATCGAAAAGTACGCCGCAAACCTAGGTCCAGTTCTAATACGCGACTGCCATACGTAGAAATAGTAGTTCCGTTAGCGGCAAATAATTTGAAGTCAGATAATGGAGGTTTACGAATTCTCGACATTGGAGGAACAACGGAGATGTCCGCGCCGGTGTCAACAAGAAAACGTAACCCTGTGGACTTGTCAGATATAAAAAGGCGACTTGTGAAGAGGGCCGCAGCATCAGTCGCATCTAGCGACGGCCCGTCTCGTTTTCCGCCGAACTGTTTGCAGAAGCTGTATAGGAACATGGCAAGAGACACACAGTGGCTTTATCCTTAAATTTACAATGGTAATAACATACGCCGTTGACATGCCTACGAGAACGAGAACGGTCGTGATTGACTGTACGTTTCCGTACTTCTGTGCGATTGTCAGTGCTAACTGTAGGACGTCCGCGATCTAAAGCGTCTACTCGGGCTGAAAGGCGGCGCATTTCGCCTAAGAGCTCAGCAATTGCGTCTGGTGGGCAGCTAGAGGAGGTAGAGCTAGGTGTAACCTTGGCAAGGGGGAAGAGGTCCAATAATGTCTAGGTTAACATGGGAAAACCTTTCATCTGGAGTAGGGTAGATGCCAACTGGACTGCGAGTATGTCGATGTATTTTCGACCGCTGACAACCCATACATGCACGTACCCATTCTCGACAGTCTTTGGACATTGAGGGCCATACAAATTTTGACGATAACAATTTTAACGTTGCCCGCATTCCTGGATGGGACAGACCATGGACGATGTCGAAGGCTGAACGACGAAAACTGGGTGTTATAAAAGGACGAACACGGCCTGTGGTTGTATCACAGTACACCGGAATGTTTGAGTCGAACATGCAAAGTTTAGTGAGCTGCAAAGATGAATCTGGCGTCAGGTAAGACTGCAGTTCGGGATCGGCTGCTTGTTCAGCTGGTAGTTGTTCCCAAATAATTGTAGGTTGAGGAGAGACGTCTTCTATTCGAGATAATGTGTCTGCTACAACATTTTCTTTTCCAGAAATGTGACGGATGTTTGTTGAAAACTGTCCCACAAAATCAAGATGACACAGCTGACGAGGGCTAGCCTTATCTGATTTCTGACGGAAAGCAAATGTTAGAGGTTTGTGGTCCGTAAAAATCACAAATTCACGCCCCTCCAACAGGTGTCGGAAGTGCTTAATGCCACTATACAGTGCGAGGAGCTCGCGGTCATAAGCACTGTAGGCTTTCTGCGCTGGGGATAGCTTTTTGGAGAAAAATCCGAGAGGCTGCCAAAAAGAGTCAATCAACTGCTCAACCACTGCACCCATGGAAGAATCAGAAGCATCAACAGAAATGGACAACCTTCCTTCATATGTATGATTTGGTATAGTACAGTAGGTATGGTATGATGCTTAATCTTTACTCCACTTTATAACATCCATTCTTCTTTATTGATACCTCATCTCTTGCACTACCTACTATCCATCCAAAACTTCTTCATCTTCTAGAAAACATAAATACCTAATCATCGCAACGTCAGTTACTTGTGATGTTTGTAAGGCAGCTCTCCCTCAACAAGAGGAGGAGAAGGAGATCCTTTGTAGCACATGTATCACAATGTGATACATGTCATGTTACGATGGAAAATGTGCCGGTGTACAACATATCAATTGGGTTAAGGTGGGGCAGTCAAGACAACTTGCATACAAGTGCTTTCAATGTCGAAAGAGGGAAACTCCATCCAACCCCAAGGATGTCACTACCGCGATCGTGCAAGGTTTTTAAACAAGCAATAACTATGCACACACCACCCGTCCCACAACCAGGGGCGACGTCGACCCCTACTGACCCTACTTCAACTCCTAAATATCTGCAGGAAACCATTGAATCTTTTACCCATTTCAATGTGCATTCCCCAGCGGAAATCATGCACTTCCTTTTGAAACTACATGATATTCATGTAATATCACCCACTTCTATATCAGCTGTCATCAAACAATAATTGGAAGATAATTATTATCTTTAAAACCTACTTTCGCCTTCTTTAAACAGTTGCTCCGCCGCTGGCAAGGGGATTTAACTTTTGAAACATCATCAGCTAGAATAAAATCTGAATTCTTAATGTAATGCTCTTTCTAACTATGAATTTCATACAACGCTTACAGAAGCCGAATGAACCTTTACGTGAATATGCCAAAAATGTGCTTGCCACTAATACTATATTGCAGGTTTATATTGATGAACGTTCGATTGCTGGGAAGCTAGTGATGAAGCGGAGAAACGTATCCCCTGAGTAGAGGTGGGAGTCAATACAGGTTTGAATAATTTTTCACAGATGATTTCGTGAAGTGACTTTTTCGTGATTTGGTTTATTATCTTCGATAATGAACCCTTGTTGGTTTACGTTTCAAGATACGTAGATTCAGAAAATCGAATAAAAAATAAATCACTCCGTACGCCGTCCGCGCACTTTGCCCAGTTAGCGTTGAGCTAAAATTATGAAATTTTTTTTACGGGACAGAAGTCCTGCAACTTGTTGTATACATCGTTTTCCCCTTCCCTCATGTACAAGCTTAGAACATAATAATATAATGTTATTATCTCCATAAGATACACATGATTCGACGTACTGTAAGACAATATTTCGTACAGTCCTGACGCTACGTCCCGGTTGACCTTGATTTTTTCCATTGCAAGGCATGAAACTATTTTTATATTATTTCTGTTTATTCCTGCTGTACTTTGTACTGAAGGGGATCGTATGTCGTGAAGTGGATTCATTGTTTTTTTTTGCGCTTCAAGTGGCTTAAATGCGAGGGGTGCACAGTTATTAATTTAGGATGTTTCGCGTGTTTGGTTTCTTTTGTACTTGTCACATGGAAGAAACCTTAACGAATTTTGATTTTGAGATTGAATTGTTTATTATCAAATTCTTCGAGATTTTTCATTATAGAGTTACGGTAGGTGGAGGATTGATTTTTCTCTAGGTCTTTCAGATCCTCTACCTTAAAAATGGCTTGCGCAGCTCTAATACTACAATGTTGGTGATAAATATAACTAACAGCAATTTTCTCCTTATAAATAGAAGAAAATCACAAATTAAACAGGCTAAATTTCCTGATTGTTTCTTCTCGAATCCATAGAAACCTCAATTAGGTTCATTTAGACCTGAAGGAATCTCGTTGAGGTAAAGTTGGCTTCGCACAAAGTAAGCGTTAAATCGGAAATCCTGGGGCTGATATGAGTACACCAGTCGAATGTATTCCCTACGACCTTACCCTTGTGAAGTGGAGATGGTGCGATGCAATCAATATTTAGCATTTTAACGGTTAGTTCAACAATTTTGTAAAGGGGGAGTGTTACGATTATTTGGTGTTGAAGTTTCGAATTTTTGTATTTATAAAATTTGGCTTGGTCTGTACTTACTGGTTGCGTGCGAAAATCAGTTATTCTAAATGATTCGTTTTCCTTCACCTATACATCCAAGTTCCATTCACGTAGTGATTTGGTAGTAATCTGTAGCGGTTGTTCGCCCCTCGGCTCAAAATTTGCAGCTGCGCAAATTTCACTTCAAATCGGACGCGATTGTCTTCGTTTGTCGCTTTGTCCAACGGGTTTCGGATTTGGCTTTGTTTCGAACATTTAAATTCTCGTTGTATTTGAGCGCTTTTTCTGTGATCCATTCCTTTGTTACCCCAGTTTTGAGGAAATAAACTCGTTTATTACAGCATATAAAGTTGTTTTTGTGTAGAAAACCTTGACCGCCATATGGTCGACTGGAAGACCAGTGATACCACATAAGCCTTAGTTACTCACTCATCTTGACTGGAAATTTCTTCCCCAGCACTTGATATTTCCCTTCAAACTCCTTTCAAACATTGAAAAAACGTTCATACAAATGTGAACCGAAAATTTGATGAACACAGGGCGAAAGACCTCAATTTCAACTCATATACCTCTCCTTATACGGGGTACGAGGGAAAAAATTTCATTGGAATAACTTGAAACTTATAGCTAGTGTAATTGAACATAATAATATATATTATGTTCAATATTATGTTCAATTACACTAGCTATAAGTTTCAAATTATGTATTATTTTTCCACATAATCCCCGGCGATGTCGATTTGGTATATCGCGAATCAGCTTCACCTTCAGACCAAAACGGAACTTATTTTCTGGACAACCCTCCTATCAACAATGACCTCAGAAGTCGAATACAAACCGAAAATTTGACCAAAAAATCTGATGAAAAAATTAACAACACTGACCTCAGAAGTCGACTAGGAAACGAAATTTTACCTACCAAAAATGTCGAAGAAACTGAATCTCAGCTCGTATACCTCGCGTCATAATATCTCTCTAAGAATTGAAATTGTTTAAAAAAGTTTACAGCCAAGAAAATTTAATTGAATTGACGTTGCGACCTCGTATGATTGAGACCTATATGAATTGAAATTCCATTTTTTCCAAGGTTTTGGTCAAATTTTCGTTTTATACATTCGATTTTTGACGTCGGAGCTGATACCACAATTTTCTTGGCTAAACTTTTTTAAACAATACCTATTTGTTTATACAAATTGAATTTGGATGATGAGCTAGAGGCTTGACATTTTAAACATGGGTCAATGATGGATGAAAATGCAATATTCACTAGGTGTTTTGTCTGTAAATTGGTTAAACCAATACCTATTTGTTTAATAAAATTTGGATGATGAGCTGAAATTTCATCGATCATTTCGTGATTTAGATTAGGGTGATCTTCTCAATGAAGATAATAAACCGTTGTTTAGTCAAGAAACAGTACACAATACATACAACCAAAATTGTTTACAGTCTAAGTTACATAATGATAGTTCCAAGATTCGTGTATTTCCTCCTTTTTAGTAAGTAGTACAAATTACTCTTATTTGAACGCTTATTTTATTTGATATTTGGGGTTCAATGCAAAAATATAGGTACGACATCTACCTTAAATTACTCTATTAATCCCTGTTATCCAAAACTACCTAAAATCTTATTATTCTAAATTAAACCTGTCTATAGTTTGAATTCGTTATTTCCAAGTTCAAATTCAGGGCAGAATGCTAGCCGGTGATCACCCTCCCTCATCAGAAGAAGCTGAGGTCGAAAATGCTTTAAATGGATTACCTACCCATAAAATCCAAACCATCTTATTTTAAAGGTTTTTACACGCTGAAATGATGGTGAAGTCAGAATTGCGACATCTTATTCCGTTCTCAAACTTGAGCACTTTGAAGATGAAGATACTTGGTTGTTCCTTGAGATGTTCTTCATGGACATCACGTTCTTTAATAGAGACATTTTACATAAAACCAGTTATCTAAAATTCGATGTTCTTCCAAAATTCGATATTATAGCCATGCTGCATGACTGGATTTTATTAACGAAGGGTCTGACGAACATAAAGCGATCAATCGTTTTGTCGTTTCCACCCGAAGATAAAATACGTATACAAATCGATCGATACCAAAGGAGAAAATTATACTCTGAACAATCGTACATTCATCGGAGTGATAAAAAAATGGACCATTCTGCGAAATGGAAAGAAAAAGAGTGAAATAGTTAACGACGGAGAAACGAGTTGAAAACTAAAGTCCTGACTGTCCCTCTCTTTGCTTGCTTTTTTTTACGAGGAGAAAAATCCATTTCGAGGGTACAAGTTGGACCAATGATACGAAATTTTCGATTTCTGGATGTGATTCGTTGACTAATAACGAAAACTTGATTTTTGCGTCAATTTCAATAGCGAGTTTTTTGTTCAACTCCGCGCGAATTTCGAAGTTGAAAATTGAGTTTTGGTGCGGTTATGTCACGTCTGTTTTTCGTTTGCTCGGTCATGCTTACCATCGCAACAATTGGAGATGCAGGTAAACAAAATCCGCTAGTTTTGATTTTAGTACGTTTTGTTGGACGCCTGGAGAACATTCTTGTTCTCCCTCTTTTTGGGTTTTAATAAGAAAAATTGCCAGTCACGTAAAAGTAAACCCCAACTCCGTAGGAATTTTTAGGATTAAATTGGCTTAAGCCTATTTAATTAATGAAATCAATTTTTGATCAATTTTTTAATTATTTATTTTTTATGGCTTAGGCTCAAGAAGGCATGAGAACAATTCCGATTCAGTTTATACAAAAACCAATGGACTCTTGAAGGCAATATATCGCATCCAAGTCAGGCCGATTCATCCAAGTTTCCTTATAGGTACTTATTCAATGCCTTGTCAATGTGCCTATTACTTACATGTAACGCGATCTATGTGGCGGGGATAACAACATAATATGTTCTTAGGTATCATCTTGGCATCTTGCCTGGTGCACGGAATGCTATATTACTTAATCAAATTCTACGGCGGAAACATCAATAGTTTGTGGGAATATGAAGGTTTGGCGACTTCATCGTAACACAAACAAAAGATTTCGAACCGTTCCGCCAGCCAGATCAGCACCGTTGACTCTCGTTACAATAATGTTTTTAAAAATAGTTTAATGATTTTTTTTTTAACTTTTTTAATTAATTGTTCCGATGATTGGAGTTTGATGATATCATGTCAAGGGGCTACTTGAACCATTAAACCTTCCGTGCTTGCAAAAGGACCGGTCAGTACGAATTTGTTCTATGTTGTTGTAACTCGAATGAATAATAAGGAGAAAAAAAATGCGTGGCTATAAGAGCGAATTTTTGAAAAATATAACTGGTTTTATGTAAAATGTCTCCATTTTACTGGTTTTATAACAAATTTTGTCTCCATTTTTTCCCGAGTAACGCGGTAAAACGAGTATTTGGAATTGGTCCGAGCCTGTAAACCGAAAATTCGTAATTTTAGCACAACGGTAGGTAACTTGGCCATAATGAACATTGGAATCGACCAAAGAAAAACATTTTTTAACCCCTCAAAATTTGTTGGTTTACGTTTCAAAAAATCCGTCTTATAATCTGGGCAGTTTGGCGAGTTAGCGTTGTTCTAAAATTACGAAATTTGGTTTACCCCAACCAACCCCACAATGATCCTCGAAACTTTTCATAATCCTAGGTCAGTGGGAAGGGGTTCAAAACAAATTTTGAAACATTCATATCTCGGAAAATTCAAATGGAAAGGTATACATAGTTTTTATTTGAGAGTTTATTTCTCAGAATTTTCTAACTCCATCAGCAGCTTTGTACGACCAGCCGTTCGTTCACAATGAGGGCTCGAAGTTGAAGCGGATCAAAAGTGGGCAACATGAGGGCGAATCATGCGGCAGCCTCTCGGGTCAATGTTCGTACTGGCCCAGCTGATTCTAACAGCACATGGTTTTAGATATCGAATTAAGTAATTAATAATAATAATTTCTGAGAACATAAAAAATGTAACATGTAATTTATAGGAGTTTGAAAAAAAAAAAAAAAAAACAAACAGATACTAACCTGAGGATTTAATCTGTAATTTACAGACGAGGTCCAATGTTTGAACCTACCTAGTGTATATTTCATGTAACCTAAGAAAACAAAATGTAATTTATTTAAAATAATTGCTAACCCGGAGTCGATTAATACTGTCGCCATTTCGCACGAGAGACGGTAAATCACACGACATTGATCTGGTTGTTGGACAATTTCTAGTTGACAATGAAAAACTATAATTTTTGACTCAGACTTGGAAACCTTCATTGGAAAATAATTTCCCAACTGAATTAGAAGGCAAACAAAATCGGAAATTCAGAAGAGAATGGTTGGAGCAACTCGACTGGCTTGCAGCAGGTTCACCGATCATAAAAAGGAAACCGTACAAAGTTTCTCGTGAAAAACAGTTCTGGGCCAAAATTAAGGTCAAGGAAATGTTGGATAAAGGTATAATTCGCCGATCACAGTCAGATTATGCTTCCCCATGTGTGATAGTCCCAAAGGCAGATGGTAGTTGGAGACTCTGCCAAGATTACCGTGGAGTGAACAAATTGTGAAATTATTTCGAATCTGGGTGGTTGTCGTTTCTTCTCAAAAATTGATTTAAAGGATGGGTTTCATAATATTCCTTTATCCGAAGACCCTAAGCAGTTTACCGTATTCGTTTTACCATTCGGACATTTAGAATTTAATTTCTTACCATTTGGTTGGAAAAATTCACCACTCAAGTTTCAAAGAGCTCTTACTAACATTCTGAGTGAGCTACTAGACGATCCTTCAATTTGGGTATATATTGATGATATTGCAATCGGCGGAAGAACCCAAGAGGAGTGCCAAAATAAAACATCTAATGTACTAGAAAGGCTTAAAGCAGCTAACTTGAAAATAAATGGGAAGTAAAGTTTATTTAATCAACGAAAGATCACAATTCTTGGAAGAGATATTGATGGATTCACGAAAACATCCAAGGAGGAATCAGTAGAAAAGGTGACAAAAATGAAGAGGCCAACTGATTTGCATTCCCTTTTAGTGTTCACAGGATTAACTGGGCATTTTAGGTCATTTATAAAAGATTATTCACACGTAGCCCGACCCCTGGACAAGCTGAAATCAAAGGAGCAAGCTTTTGTTTGGACAGAAGAAGCCGAGAAAGCCTTCCAAAAACTTAGCAGCTATTTCATCGAACCCTGTCCTCAGTTTACCTGATTGGAACCTCAGCTTCGAGTTATGCTGTGATGCTTCTTACTATGGATGTGGGGCAATTTTATATCAGCGTGATCCAACACAAAGAAAGGGGCTCACAGTGGTGCAAGCAGTGTAATACTTCAGGACATACTTTGAAGCCAAAAAATTTATTGTAAACTCTGATCACGAATCCCTCAAATATTTAATGAATTTAAAAGAACCCAAAGGTCGTTTGGCAAGATGGCAAACATTCTTGATGGGGTTTGAACTTGAAATCAATCACCGAAAAGGTACCGAATTACAGGATGCTGATGCTATTTCGAGACTTTGCATTGAAGTGGATCCACCTTCAGTAAACACCTTGATGCGAGTAAAGGATAAGCTGCACGCAACAACGAAAGTCATACCAGTAATACTCAAAACGTATCACGATGATCCCGATGCAGGTGGACATGTCGGGTTCTTAAGAACTTACTTGAAAATCAAAGCGCGGTTTGGTGGCCCAAAATGAAGCAGACAATTCTGAAGTATGTTGCCATGTCTGCCAAGTTTCAAAATAAATACAAGATACAATCATTCAAGATACAAAGATACATTCAAGATACAATGGTGTAGGAGATGGATAGAAAAGAACTAAAGAGAGTTTCAAACGCACTCGGCAAACTTTATTCGTTATTCCACGTCTGAATCTTTTCGTAATGTTCTCACAACTCGTAACCAAACCAAACCAAACAGATTCTCAAACAATAATCATAACAGTTTGGAGTGGAGTCCATTATCCATTACGCGCTGGATTCACATCCTACATCTCGGCCATTCTGACGAACCATACGGCCCGTATGGGTTGGCCATGGTTTCATGTATTCAGCGCAAGTCGTCGTGGTCTTCGGTCCTCCTGTTTCTTCCTCCGCATGAACATAGTAGGAGTTACTACCTTTCACTTTGGTAATTTTGTAAGGTCCAGCAAATTTCGGCTTCATCTTAAACCCTGGTTGGATTCGTTTAACCGCCACTAGATCTCCAACCTTATACTGATGCGCGGCTTTTCTTCTCAAGTTGTACCCGTGCCTGTTCTTGTTTTGAACCTTCCACAGTTGAGCTTTGGCTTTCTTGCGCATCTCCTCACGATCTTCCGTGAAGCTATTTTTGATTTCTTCTTCCACAGCAAGTTTCAACTCTGTCGATTTACTTTTCATTGGAACGCCTGTTAGAAGTTCAAACGGTGGCATCCCGATACTTCGCTGATAAGTCGAGTTCATGGTTTGTTGAAGCTCTCCCGCCTTCTGATACCATTTCTTCGGATATATTGATTTCGTCTTCTTGGGGTGGTCGCTGGTCGCTTGTCACTGCTGCTTCACAGTTGATAGGCAGGTCATGGGATTTTGCTCTCTTCACCACAATCTTATCTGGAGTGACCAACAGTACCGCATCACCCAGGAGATCATCACCAATGAT
Source organism: Stenodema calcarata (assembly GCA_963920205.1). Lineage (NCBI taxonomy): Eukaryota > Metazoa > Arthropoda > Insecta > Hemiptera > Miridae > Stenodema > Stenodema calcarata. Next base: position 1,057,127 of record OY986064.1, read on the forward strand.
AACTGATGGTTTCATGGTGCTTGCGCCGCAAGTTATAAGAAGAGGCGGCGAGTAATGAGGCCGAGCTATATACCTATGAGAAAAGCCTGCCAATGACGGAAGAACCACAAACTATAAGAAGAGGTGGGGAGTACCGAGGCCGACTTTCATAGAAGATGGATCACTTCCCATAGGAATTGATCTACCCCTCTGCCCCTTAAACATCCCTGCATAAAACCCGGCACCTCCACGTGGTCCATCCCGGACATGCTTCGGCATGACCAACGCCGGAGGGGGCAGAAAAAAGGGGGACCTGCTGTGCTAGGCATAGAAAATGTCACAAGCCTGCCAAATTAAGAGCCTGAAAAACATTGTTATGGGCCACTGGCCTAGGTACAATGTACAAGAGATGAGTGCACAGCAGGTTTCATGGTGCTATCTGGGACGACATGAATAACTGTATCAAACTCCTCTCCATTCAGCGTAACAGTTGACTTAAATCGTCCAATAGGGTGGATGAGCACACCATTGGCCCCACTAAATGTCTCAGTCGTTGTATTCAATGTTGGACCTTTGATACTTTCCTAACATCGTTTCTTCATAAGGTTGGGACCACTACCTACCTGTGTCGATGAGGGCATCCAAATCATGACCACATATGTTTGCCATAACAGTGTTTCGCGATCAAACACACTGAACTAATCTGGTAGGGAGTAACCCTGTACATTGGTTGCTTTTGTGGCCAAATTCATTGCAACGGAAACATTTGGTAGGTACCTTTCTCTTTGTGCGGGCAAAATGAACTAGAATGTGATTTTTCTCCACAATTGTAGCATCGTCTTTCTTTGGAGTCCTCTCTTTTGTCCCTATCTTGGTTCATCTCTTTCCTCTTAACAAGTGGAGACTCTGACTGGTTGGCCACAGACTGTCTGGTCGTGCTCCCTTTCATCTTGTCGTAAATCTTGAGCTTTGCCTTGAATTCTGGTAATGTGGCTGCACCGTACAATATAGTCTTGTTGGCCTGAGAGTCAGCTATCCCTTCAATAACATATTGAATAAGGGACTCATCGGCGATCCATCCTTTACTTGCAATTTCTCTCATCACAATTAGGTACTCTTGTGTGGACTCATTTCGTTTTTTGAGGCGGCTGGCCAACTCCTGGTGCAGCTCACGGCTGGTAGCTTTCTTTTGAAATTCACCTAGTAATGATCTTTTCAGCTTTCTCCACGAGGTAAAAACTTCTGTTTGCGCAAAAATCTTGGCTAAACCCTAAAGATCTATTTGCAAAAATCAGTTGTTGCAGGTTACTGAGGTTCAGTAGAGTAGACACCCCTTCAAACTCCTCGATCCACTTTTCCACGGAAAAATTATCCTCTCCAGAAAAGCATCTCACCATTCCCTCGACATCCTTAAATGAGATATTCCCTTTCGCTAACTTGATTTTTGCTCTTTCAGCTGAACTATTTTTCTTTCCGTCACCTTCTCTCCTATCCTCAACCTCTACTGGTTCGTCATCTTCCTCAGAATCTACGATTTCATCAGGAGCGTCGTCGTCTTCCTCAGAATCTATATCGTCATCGTCTTCATCGCATTGAGCGTTATTGTAGGTACTTATATACCTACGTTTTGTAGTTTTAGATAACAATGAAGACGAGAACGTTTGAACACCAAGAATACTTTTTTTTAATAAATATTTTTTTGTCGTGCCTAATTGCTGGGTAAAAATTAACATGGAGTTGAAATTCAACATATGTACATGTGGTTGTAGTGTCGCTACAAGGACTCCCCTCCTCAGTGGTTTACCACGAAATCCGCGTATTTGCTTGGGAAATGAACAACTCGACCCGATCTTGTGCGCCTTTGACCATCAGAAGGTTGCAACGGTGTGGTGAGACAAGTTGGCTGTGGCGCGGGTGTATGCCTGCTGCCGTTGTCGCTGGACTGTGGTACCCCAGTTCTGGGTAGCGCTGCCGTAAGGGTAACGGGGGTACTGTTCAGCGGTTCCGTAACCTCTTGGTCTACGAATGCTGGCTTGAGCCGGTCGATTGTCACGGATTCCTCTTTCCCTTTTATCCTTATGACGAAAGTTTTATCTTTTCGAGATACCACTGCATATGGACCGTCGTAGGGAGGTTGCAACGATTTTCGTATCCCATCATTGCGTAGGAAAACGTGCGTGGCCGTTAGGAGTTCTGGGTGCACGAAAACTGTCTGTTGTCCGTGTCTGCAGACGGGTTCTGCCTTCAAGGCCCCCATCGCTTGGCGGATGTTATTGACGAACTCGTGTGTCGGTTGCGTGCTAGAGCATGCTTCGAAGAACTCTCCTGGGAGTCTGAGGGTTGTACCGTATACAAGTTCCGCAGCTGTGGCCTTCAAGTCCTCTTTGAAGGAGGACCGGATCCCCAGCAAGACGAAGGGTAGTACCTCAATCCAGTGACTTGTGTTGTGACAGCGAATAGCAGCTTTCAACTGACGGTGCAAGCGTTCCACCATTCCATTGGCCTTGGGATTGTAGGAGGAGGTAAAATTGTGTGTAATGCCAAGCATAGAGGAGAGCTGTTGGAACAAATGTCCTTCGAACTGGCGACCTCTGTCAGATGTAATTGTGCTTGGCACGCCAAACCTACTCACCCAGTGCGAGCAAAATGCGAGGGCGACCGTTTCGGCTCTAGAATCTTCCAGGGGAATAACCTCGGGCCATCTGGTGAAGCGGTCAATGCATGTTAGTAGGTAGGAGTAGCCGTGGGATGTGACCAGAGGACCGACAATGTCGATGTGGACGTGGGCGAATCGATCTTGAGGGGGTTGAAATTGGCCTAGGATACTGTGTGTGTGCCTTTGTACTTTGTTGCGCTGGCAGTCCGTGCATCCTTGCACCCAGTCCTTGCAGTCCTTCGCCATGAAGAGCCATATAAAGCGTTGGCTGAGTGCTTTGTAAGTTGAACGGTTTCCGGGGTGTGATAAATTGTGAACAGTGGCAAATGCTTGGCGACGGAATAATGGGGGAATGTATGGGCGAATGAATTTGGTTGAAACGTCACAGTAAACGGAGGTATCCGACCCTACCATTTGTACCTGCTTCCACTGCAATGAAGTGTCTGTTGGGAGGTCTTCTTTCCTCTGCTCGGCGGCCAGTCTCGTGTAATCAAAAGGCGTGGAGTCAACAGCTTCGACACGGGAGAGAAAATCGGCAACTACATTATCCTTTCCAGCAATGTGCTGGATGTTGGTAGTAAATTGTCCTAAGTAGTTGAGATGCCTAGCCTGACGAGGAGTAGCTTTATCACTTTTCTGGTGGAACGCAAAAGTGAGAGGCTTGTGGTCCCTATAAAGGGTGAAAATTCTGACTTCCACGAGGTGTTGGAAGTACTTGACACAATCGTAAGCGGCAAGTAGTTCTCTATCGTAGGTACTGTACGTTTTTTGTGCTGGTGTAAGTTTTCGTGAATAAAAACTGAGAGGTTGCCTCGAGGCGTTGACCTTTTGCTGTACGCTGCCTCCAATTGCGACCTCAGAAGCGTCAACCATAATAGCTAAAGGGGCGTCGGGTCGTGGGTGGGCTAGCAGGGTAGCCGTGGCTAGCTCTTGTTTGCAATTGTCGAATGCTTTGCGAGCCTCAGCGGACCAAGAAATGGGGAAGTTTTGCTTGCCAGGATGTCCCTTGAAGTCGTTGAGCATTGCAAGATGGTCCGCTGCCCTTGGAACGAATCGCCAATAAAAGTTATACATCCCAAGGAATCGCCGCAAGCTGAGGACATCTTTGGGTGGTTCACAATTTTGAATGGCTTCTACTCGTTTTGGGAGAGGTTTGATGCCCTCTACACATACGAGGTGGCCTAAAAACTCCATTTTGGGGTTTCCCAGCTGACATTTAGCGGGATTGATCACAATGCCAAACTCTCTAAAACGCTCAAAAAGTGCCCTGAGATCTGTTAGGTGCTCATCCTCAGATGTACTAGCTATCAGGCAGTCGTCAATGTATGTATGGACGTTTTGTAAGCCGTGTGTCAACTCGTTCATAAATCTTTGAAAAGTTTGAGCTGCATTACATAGTCCGAAAGTCATCTGAGGGAATTCAAAAAGTCCAAAAGGGGTGTGTATAGCTGTTTTACAATTAACAGCCAGTGGACTGTATTTCGTATGTGTGTATAAAAAAGGAAAAGGTATGATCTATTCAAATTTCTAATAGCAAACAGTTTTCAAATTATAGTTCACAATTAATCGGACGAAACAATATAGATTGGAGATGGAAACGAAACGGCAGCTCACCTGATCTCTCGAAGGGGTTCGATGAGGATGCGCATCCCAAATCCTTCCAGAATTCCGATTAAGGGGCAGGTTGACCGCGGGGGTGGTAAACTCGCGCCCGAACTCTCGACGAAAGAAAAACGGCTGCTATAATGATGAATTTGGTTTTTTAAGAAAAGGTTTAGCGATTCGTAGGGTTCCGCGAGGGATCTCGAGAGCAACTGTCTTGATCCTGCAGTCGCATGAAACAGGGCTGCCAAACGAAACGAAATATCCCATCTCCAATAAAATAATTGTGAACTTTTGTTATTTACGATTCAACATTCCGGCCGCCTTGAAACGACCTGGTTTCAAAAAATTAAACAAGAAAGAAAATAATTCTTATAGGTAGCGAGACTAAAATGTTTGTCTCACTTATTAACTAATAGGTTGAATTGGTTTTACAGTGTCGATATGCTAATTTATGTGTGGTACTTGTGGTATAAGTAAAATTAAATATCATTTGGGAGTAGGAAATCCTATTGCATGGGATTCGGAAAAGGACAATTTAATCTTCACTCCAAGGGGGCGATCATGGAGGCTTTAAAAAAAAAACGAAGGAAGCCCACGGAAAAGGAAACTATGTAAACAAAACTATAAACTGTCGAACAATAAGATTGATTACCACAAGCTCTAGTGTCAAAGCATGAGATTAGTTGAGGGTAATGGGCACAATTTCCGCACAGTTCGAGTGTACGTTCCATGTGCCGTCTTTACTTCGGCGATTCGTACAATGCCATCATTTCCTGGAAATACGTTTGATATGCGTGCCAATTTCCAGTTGCATGGTGCTAAATTGGGAACCTTCAACAAAACGAGGTCTCCAATTTTCAAATTGTCACTTGTTTTCGTCCATTTGGCTCTGACTTGAAGGGTACCTAAGTATTCGCGTTGCCAACGGTCCCAGAATGATGCTACAAGTTGTTGGAGTAGTTTCCATCTACGAGTGAGGTCCATCGAAGGGTTGAGAGGTTCATGGAGGATGTATGCTGGCCGCTGCATCAAAAAATGCCCAGGAGTCAAGGCTTGCATGTCATTGGGGTCGGTACTTACGGGAGTAATCGGTCTCGAGTTCACCACCGCTTCAATTTGCGTGAGAACGGTATAAAACCCCTCGTACGTTAGTTTTTGATCGCCCAAAACCTTTGAGAGATGTTTTTTAACGCTCTTGATTCCGGCTTCAGCAAGTCCGTTCAAGTGAGGGCTCCCAGCAGCGTTCAGCTTCCATGTGATACCCTTGCCATTCAATTCCCTTTCAACACGTTCATTGTGTTGTTTTGAACCAACTATTTCAGACCAACCTTCCAATTTGCGTCTTGCCCCGACAAAATTCGTACCACAGTCGGAATGAATCTCTACTACGCTACCTCTACGTGCAATAAATCGCCTTAAGGCAGCAATAAAGGCATCAGAAGTCAGATCTGAGACTAATTCCAAATGAATGGCTTTGGTACTGAAGCAGACAAACAGGGAAATATATGCTTTATGCACTTTGGCTTTACGAAGATTTGCCATAGTTAACAGGAAAGGACCACCGTAGTCAACAGCGCAACGATGAAATGGACTTATAGGTTCCAATCTTGATGATGGAAGTTCACCCATCAAGTGATCCGACTCCTTTGGTTTAGCCCGAAAACAAGTCAAACAACGAGATAAACGATGACGAATAATTTCCCTTGAATTTAAAATCCAAAATTCAGCTTGAATTACGCAATGCAGTTGCAAAGGCCCAGCGTGGAGGTACATTAGATGAAAATAGTCAATAACTAGAGCTGTAAAATGATGACCTTTGGGCAAAAGCATAGGGTGCTTCCGTCCTTCAGAAATATTCGCATTATTCAATCGTCCACCGACTCTGATTATTGAATCCGAATCAAGATATGGATTTAATTTTCTCAATTTGGAAGGGATTAGTTTTTCACCTTCCAATAATTTTATTTCTTTATTAAAGGATTGTTTCTGCACGAGGTACACTAATCGAGTCGTTGCTAGCCTCAATTCTTCGCTGGTTGGATTTCCTACCCAAAAGGGGTTAGTTTTTCGATTACGTAGGTGCCGGAAATAGCGTAACCAGTATGCTGTATGGCGCTTCAATTTAGCGAGTGACGAATACCTGGTGATCCAACTATAATCAGGCGATCTTGACAGACCAACGTGCAATGTTGTTATCTTCGATTCCTCCATTCCGACTTGATTGTTTATAATATCTGGACACTCAGGCCAATGATCCGGACTTTGACATAACCACTCCGGACCTGTCACCCACGATTTTTCGACAAGGAACTGTGTTGGTAATGCACCTCTAGATCCCAAATCACTAGGATTTGAACTTGTAGGAACGTATCGAAAAATGTTGGGCGAGATTTTATCGTGAATTTGACTTACACGATTCGCAATGAACGTTTTCCATCGGTGTGGGGACGATTTAATCCACTGGAGAGCGACCATGGAGTCACACCAAGCTGTTGTCGAATGAACGGTGCAATGGTGTTTCAATATTTCATTTGCGTAATACAATAAATCGGCCAACAATACAGCTCCACAGAGTTCTAGTCTGGGCAATGTTACTCGTTTTAGGGGGGCTACTTTTGATTTTGCGATGAGTAGTGATGATGAAATTACACCACACTCATCAATAATACGTAAATATACTGTCCCAGCGTACCCCTTCTCCGAGCTGTCAGAAAATCCGTGAACTTGAACTTCCACGGCATGGTCTAAATTTATACATCTGGGTATTCGAAAATCCGACAATGATGGCAATTCATTTTGAAATTGAGTCCATTTCGAGATTACGTCGTCTGGAGGTTTTTGATCCCATTCCAATCCGAGAGACCATAGATGTTGGATGAGTAACTTGCCATAAAAAATCACGGGGCTCAAAAATCCCAATGGATCATATAAACGAGCTATTTCGGATAGAATGGTCCTTTTCGTTATTTGAGCGCTCGAATTTACTTGAATTTTGAAATAAAATACGTCTGTCAACGGATTCCATGCCAAACCTAATATAGCAGTACCTGGATCAATACTGTCTGGGTCATGAAACGAAAATATATCAGTTTTCATGGCACGATGGTTTTCAGGGACTTTTTCTAATGGCTCGGGACGATTACTCAACCATTTTCTCAGAGAAAATTTCCCTAAATTCAACAGAGATGTTAGTTCATCTTGTAGTTGGAGTGCCCTTTCTGTCGTCGGTACAGAAATACAGGCATCATCAACAAAGGTATTTTCCAAAATAACCTTCGAGGCTTCGGGAAACTGAGAACCCTCGTCTTCTACTAACTGTTGAAGAGTACGTAATGCCAAAAATGGCGCTGCCGCATTACCGTACGTCACGGTTACCAGCTGATATTCCACAAGTGGATCAGAGGGGGAAAATCTCCAAAATATTCTTTGGTAATCGTGGTCAAGTTCAGCAACGTATATGTTTCGGTACATCTGTTTTATATCTGCAACCATGCACACATCATGAAATCGAAATCGAAAAAGCACATCCGTTATGTTGCGTTGTAACTTGGGTCCAACATTCATGATATTGTTCAAAGAGGAGCCATTCGTAGTTTTCATCGAACAATCGAAAACTACGCGAAACCGAGTAAATGATTCATCATTACGATAAATACAATGATGAGGCACATAATACTTTTCACCGCGAGGTGGGGAAGGCGCTACGATCATATGCCCTTGAGAAATATAATCGGCCATAAATTCATTATAGCGTTGCCTCAATATTCTGCTTTTACCAAGGCGGTTTTCCAATGAGTGAAAACGTCTCAACGCCAAGGCATAGCTTTCTCCCAGTACAGGATTTTGCAAACTAAATGGAAGTCTCACGATGTATCTACCATCACGTCTGGAAACTGCCTTTCTATAATACAATTCACACTCCAATTCCTCCTTACTGAGAATTTTACGATTGGGAGTGTCCTCAATTTCCCAAAATTTACGAATGATAGCGTCGATGTTTGAGTCAAACGATGTACACATGACGTTTATTGATCGATCTTCCAAATGATCAATTCTACCCACCAAGCAATAACCAAATATTGTGTTGAATACGTCTGGGGCTCCAGATGGCCCAGGTATTGGAGCGCTAGTCACGATTTGGGCATACCATTCGGCACCTAAAAGCACATCTACCTTCTGATCGGAGTAAAACAATGGGTCGGCAAGCATCAATCCGCTAACGTGAGGCCAGTTTATAGTTTTCGTCGACAACTTTGGGCACTGTGCTATATTTTCCACGACAAGGGCTCGAACAACAATTTTGTGAGGTGGAACTCTCGACTTGACTTCGAAACTCACAATACCATTCGATACGCCTGCCTTAGTTTGACCAAACCCAAAAATTGGTGTACGATGGCTATCGTGATTAAGACCCAATCGGTCGACACAAGCTTGTGTTATAAAAGTGCCCTGGCTTGCAGAATCAATCAAAATTTTTACCATTTGATCAATCCCTGTCTTATCGGCCACTAAAGCGCTCGCGGTAGCTAACATAACTACGCTATAACTTGACTTATAATTTGTCTGTAACGCCTGTAGGTTGTGGGTTGTGGCGACAATTGATTGGTTCAATGAAGTACTCGCACAATGATCTGTACTATTTGCTGATGGACTTTTGACTGGAAGTTGATGCCCTTTAGTGTCATTGTACTTCTTAAAACACAATAATTTATTATGAGGCAAATGACAAAAACTACATGTTGATTCGGGACAGTCTTTCAACAAATGTTTGGAAAAACAAATCAGGCACAAATGTTTGTACTTCACAAATTTCAAACGAGCATTGACAGGCAATTTACTGAATTTGGGACACATTTCTAATTTATGATTTTTCTTACAAGGACAAGATAAAGTATCATTATCTGTACTAGTGACCAAAGCAGTAGTTCCTGAGCTCGAGGCGGATTTTGATTTGCTCAATTTATTATGAAACTTATTTGATTCATAAGTCGAATTAGGACTCGAAGCCTCCAAAATGCGAATTTCATTTGCTATGAATTTCTCGAAATCCTTCAATTCAGGTAATACAAGTTGTAACGCATGAATTTCCCAGCGTTCCCGAAGTGGGGGTGTCAATTTTCGTCTCAATACAAATAACAACAGAACACACCATTCGTTCGTAGGATGTCCTAACGCTTTCAGCGCACCTAAATGTTGTTCAAGCGTAGCGCTGAATTTTCGAAGTTGTGCTAACGACCGTGAAACAATTGGCATATCGAAGAGAGACTCAAGGTATGCGTTTGTCAATCTATTTGTATCGTGGTATCTAGCAACAAGGCTTTCCCAGGCAACTGCGTAATTTGATGACGTGATTTGGAGTGAGGAGATGACCGCGAGCGGTTCACCGCGTAATGCCGATTTCAAATACATGAATTTTTGAATATCCGATATGTTCTTCTGGACATGAACAGTATTCAAAAAGAAATCATAAAACGGCTGCCATTCTAGAATATCCCCTCCAAATTCAATCAATTTCATTTTCGGAAGCGACACTGAAATCGATGGGTTTTCAGTCGTTGATAAGGATAGTCTGGGAATCTGGGCAGAACTAGCACCTTCACTTGCCTTTTCGGGAAAGCTGGTCATCAAAATTGCTTTAATGTTATAAAATTTTGATTCGTAATCATGAAATTCAGAAATCAAGTCCTCGGAAACCGGAGGAACCTGTTTAGCATTTAACGAAACTATTTTTGTTATTACCTGATCAAATTCAGAGAATAAATCATCAAGTTTTACAGTTGATGCTCTCAATAAATTGCGTTTTCTGTTGTCTTTCGGATTTTTCTCACAATCATCCGCTATCTTTTGGATCGTCTACAATTTTTGAGCCAAAAGGTTCTTTCTAAAATTCATTTCATCTAGGAGAGGCATGATGAATTTAAATGAATGAAGAATTTGCCTTGCTCGAAAAAGTGCCTACTCACTCGCAAAAGAAGAAAGAGAAACTATTTTTTCCCTACAACTCAAGTTGGCAACAGTGAGGACATCAACAACGGATAATGGAAAACAAGGAGAAGTTCACCTATAAATTGGAATCTGCTATAAACATCCTATAACAATCAAAGATAAGGATGTTCGATGGCTCAACATTCACTTGAAACAAGATTGAACACGATTCCGATGATGTGGCTACTTTTAGACCCGAAAAGCCGACAATCAATTCAACCTCTTCAATTATAATTCGACCTTTTCTTATAACCAATTCAACCTTTTATTTGTAATAATTAGCTCAAAATTACTAATCCGGCTCGACAAAGGCCAAAACTTGCGATGTATAGCTGTTTTACAATTAACAGCCAGTGGACTGTATTTCGTATGTGTGTATAAAAAAGGAAAAGGTATGATCTATTCAAATTTCTAATAGCAAACAGTTTTCAAATTATAGTTCACAATTAATCGGACGAAACAATATAGATTGGAGATGGAAACGAAACGGCAGCTCACCTGATCTCTCGAAGGGGTTCGATGAGGATGCGCATCCCAAATCCTTCCAGAATTCCGATTAAGGGGCAGGTTGACCGCGGGGGTGGTAAACTCGCGCCCGAACTCTCGACGAAAGAAAAACGGCTGCTATAATGATGAATTTGGTTTTTTAAGAAAAGGTTTAGCGATTCGTAGGGTTCCGCGAGGGATCTCGAGAGCAACTGTCTTGATCCTGCAGTCGCATGAAACAGGGCTGCCAAACGAAACGAAATATCCCATCTCCAATAAAATAATTGTGAACTTTTGTTATTTACGATTCAACAGGGTGATAATTGCTGTTTTTTGTATATCTTCCGGAGCCATGGGAATTTGGTGGTATGCTTTTAGGAGGTCAATTTTGGAGAATATTGTCTTGCCGTGAAGGTCGTGTGTCATATCCAGAATGTTAGGTAGTGGATAACGATCTGGAACAGTAATTTTATTGAGGGCTCGATAGTCACCACATGGCCTCCAATCGCCAGTTTTCTTGGGAACCATATGTAATGGGCTGGCCCACGGGCTTTTCGACGGGCGACAAATTCCTTGGGCCACCATGTAGTCAAATTCCTTTTTGGCGATGGCATATTTCGCGGCATCAAGTCGTCGAAATGTAGAGTGTATAGGAGGGCCAGTAGTTTGAATGTGGTGGACAACGTTGTGTTTAGGTGTGACAGCAGTGAATGATGGGCGAGTGATGTCCTTAAATTCGGCCAGAAGTGAGTGATAACGAGAATTGGAACCAATGGTTGTGATTGTTGGTGAACTGGTATGGCGAAGTTGACCTGTAGTTGAGAGAGATGTGAAAGAATCACAGAGGCATCTACCTTTCAAGTCAACTAGTAGACCATAGTGAGCTAAGAAGTCTGCGCCAATTATTGGCTTTGAAACATCTGCAGTGATAAATGGCCAATGAAAAGTTCGGTGAAGTCCTAAATCAACTGAAAGTAATGATAAGCCGTGGGTTTTGATGACAGTCCCATTTCCTGCAAATAATTTGTACGACGACGTATTCTTCCTGTCTGCCTGTAAAGGAGGTACAACACTTACGTCTGCACCTGAGTCGACAAGGAATTGATATTTTGTGGTGTTGTCGTGGATGAATAAGCGGCTAGTAGTTTGGCCAGTAGCGTCTGCCGCGTCGAGCGTCTGGCCTACTGGTTTTCCGCTGGCTTCCTCTGGGTGAACGAGCAGGGAGGATCGCAGCGACGGGCTTGGGCTCCAAAACGGGCGTGGTATCTACATACAGCATTATTGGGATTGTGAAAATTGTTGTTGGACTTATGCTGATTTGGTGTTTTGCTGCGAGGTCGTGAAAGCGAGTGCGTGCGATAATTTTGCCTAGACGTGTTGAGTGTGTCGAATTTGCGTGTCAGTGCGTCGATCTTCAAAACGAGGTCCTGATATCGGGTATCAGTGTTTGTTGGTGTGCTGGAGTGTGCTGTGTCCAGTGCTTCACACTCGGTTTTCGTACCTGTGACTTCAATTATCTTGTCAGCTAACGGTACTAGAGCTGATAGTGCAGGATCTGAGCTTACTGACAAAATAGCGCGAACGTTGGAAGGTAATTGCTGAAGCCAGAGTGTTTTCAGAATTGTTTCGCTCATCTTACCTTTTGCCAATTCCTTCATTTCTCGTAGGAGCTGGCTCGGGCGCCGATCCCCTAGCGTCGTTCCCCTCAACAGACGTTGCAGCTGCTGGTCCTCGGAATCGGAGAAGCATTCTACAAGGCGGGTCTTGAGTATCTCATACTTGTTCACGTCAGGTGGCTGAAGTACGAGGTCGCTGACTTGTGAAAGGACACTGGAGTCGATTGCGCTGAGGATGCAATCGTACCGGTCTTGATCGCTGGTAATGTTCTTAACGCGGAATTGGGCTTCGCACTGGCTGAACCAAATTCGTACATTGTGCTTCCAAAACGGCGGTGCAGCAAAAAGTTATGGATCGGGTGTTGTCCGATCTCCTTACAGAGCTGGGATTGTCCCCAGAGGCTGTTGCTTCGGGTTCTCTAAGTTGCACGTTCATTGTGGGTAATCACGTCGGGGTCACCAATTTGTAGGTACTTATATACCTACGTTTTGTAGTTTTAGATAACAATGAAGACGAGAACGTTTGAACACCAAGAATACTTTTTTTTTAATAAATCTTTTTTTGTCGTGCCTAATTGCTGGGTAAAAATTAACATGGAGTTGAAATTCAACATATGTACATGTGGTTGTAGTGTCGCTACATTATCTAACAACCTAGCAGCTTTTAAACGTTTAATCAAATCATTTTTCTTCCCAGTCGTCTTCAACTTGCGTCACTTAAGCTCTTCCTTCAACTCTACTACTTTCATCTCAATCGGGTCTTTGTCCATCTTGATTAGGTATTATCGTGATTATTATTTTAGGTACCGACTCACCTGAAAATTCTCGTCGTTGGTCGTCGTGGTTCGTCACTGAAGTAATCGGTATCCCAAAACAAGCTAACCACTTCACTCTTGTTCACTTCGGCACTCATTAACACTCAAAAAGCCTTCATTTATCCATCCAGGAGCGCCCCCAAAAGTGTAGGAGATGGATAGAAAAGAACTAAAGAGAGTTTTAAACGCACTCGGCAAACTTTATTCGTTATTCCACGTCTGAATCTTTTTGTAATGTTCTCACAACTCGTAACCTTTCGTAACCTAGAAACCAAACAGATTCTCAAACAATAATCATAACAGTCTGGAGTGGAGTCATTACGCGCTGGATTCACATCCTACATTGGTTATACCTCAAATGGCTAGTCAAGCATTCGAACATCTGCCTTTAGACTTTGGGGAGCTATCCAAGAAGAAAGTGGGACAAAAAATCGACAAAATCGTTCATTATTGTTGTTGATGAATACTCGAAGTTCACCTCGGGATAAACCATTAAAGAAAGCACCAAAGCAGTTGTCCAGTATCTCTCGCACCTTCCTTATATTAGTAGAGTGAAATGGATTACCACTGATAAATCATCAGTGATAATGGAACCCAGTTTGCGTGGGAGAAAATGCAAAAATTTGGGACAGACCAAGGAATCCAATTGATAATAACAGCACCGGACCATCCAGCTGCTAATGGACTAGCTGAAAGAAAAATAATAAAGTGATGTAAAGCAGTTCATATCATTCTATCCGTCTTTCAGAGGTCGACGGAAGTCATGCTTTGCTTGGAAGCTGCCATCAACCATCAAAACCGCTCTCACTGCACGAGCATTGGGTGCTCACCGCACTTCAAGGCTTACGATTCTGTCCTTAAGTTCCCTGCTGACGATTGGTTCGGCATAACAACAGATATGCTAACGGAGAAGCCAACAACGAAGGAAGAAATGGAAAAGTATCGAGCGGTGATGACGATCAATTTTGATCGTATACATGCCAAACAGATCCCTAAATTGGAGGAAGGGCAACAGGTCTTAGTTCAAACTGATGGCAAAATAAAACGTCCTATGGTCAAGGGCCCGTACATAATCAAACACATTTCAAGATTCGATAACTTCCCAAAGACGAAGACGAAGAAGGACAAATCAGGAGGGATGGTGTTAAAAATGTTATTCCGTACAACTGCAGGAGCAGTAATGTTTCTTGAGAAGGGGAATGTATAGTGACCGACTACAGATGATTAATAAATGTATCTTAGGTTGCTAGGCAACAAGATCGAGAAACGAGATGGTAAAAATAAAATTAGTTTTGAATGTGTTCTCGCCAATCTGTGAGTTTATTAGGGATGTATGAAACTTCGAAATGTATCGATACATATCGTATCGATATTTCTAAAAAGTAGGTATCGAAAAATATCATGCTGATACTTTTTACAAACTCAAAATTAGAAAAGTTCCAAATTTTTTACTTACTTGGAAAATTATTTGGAAAATACTTGAACAATTTAAATTTAAGAACATTTATTAGGTAGGTCGCACTTTTTGGTAGGAGTCACTTCAAGCAAGTTGCACACAGCTAAAATGTTAGATTGTTTTTTGAAGAAATCCCAAACTGAGATTTTTGACAATGCACCTACCTACCAAGTTAGTAACAGCCGACAAACAATGCAAAAAACTGCACAAAGTATGTATTGAATCGGAATTTCTCGCACTAAAGTGGAGTAGGTACCTATCAGTTATAATATAATTCTATGGTGGAACTGGAACACTGGAAGGGGAAGGCGCGAAACAACACAATCCATGAGGCCGTGTTTATTTGTCCTGGCCGCACCCATGCCTGTAAGTGCACAGTTGAGTTGTTTCACGTTTCCAGTCCTACTAGATGCTGGACAGTATCAGTTGAATGAGTGATCTCCATTTTTATGTCAAGGTTGTTGACAAATGGTGGGACTTCAGGCATGGTAGCGATCAGGCTTTGTAGTCTTCTGTGAACCTTGGAAGTAAGAAAAGATCCTTGAAAAAAGTATCGGTGTCGATACCGCAAAAAAAGGAAAAGTATCCCGATACATTGAAAAAAAAAAGTATCAAAAAGTATCGATACTTTTTCATAAAAGTATCGATATTTTGAAGTATCGATACTTTTTATACATCCCTAGAGTTTATATCTAAAATATTATAATCATATAATATTCTTCCTGGATTAGAACTCCAAGCTAATTTAGTCCCTTGTTCTCGATCTTTTCGTTTAACCGCTCTGCTACCATGTAATATAATATATTATACCCTCTGGGTGGGCACATTGCCTAACCCCCCTTGAACAGGGAGCTCAGCAGCTATACATTACAACTTTCACCCGGAGTTGGATGAGCTGGCGTGCTTTACAACCGAAACTGGTGTGCTCCTGGTGACCCATGTATTTGGCCCACGTGCCTGGTCCAGCGCATGTTTAGTGAAAGCACACAGACGCGTCGGCGGCGAGGTCCAAGACATTTAACCACTGAGGCCGGTCTCCATTTGTCCCCCGTCTGCCGATAGTTCCAGACAATATTATACTGCACTTCCTTCGTGATAGGAGTCATCTGGAACTGTCGAACCGTGATATGCTCCGTGATCTGCTTCTCCTGTGCTCTCTCAACTTTAGTGGTGGTAGAAGGTGGTCGCAACAGATCAAATCGTGTCCTGAGCTGACGGCCCACTAACGCTTGAGCAGGTAATACTCCTGTGGTGACATGTGTCTAATAGAAATCGGTTGAGACAAACATACACAATTTGTAATTTAATTAGTAATAATAATTAATAATTACTGATAATTACTAATGATAATTATAAATAATGAATAATTAATAATAATTAATATTTAAATTATTAATTAAATTATTAAATTTTAGTGATCTTGACAGACGGGCGATCTGCACAAACAAGATAGGTAATAAAACGTTGAGTCAAGTATTCGCAGAGTTTTACAAACCAATTTCACCTATTTACAAATTAAATTTACCCTCTTTAGGCAATGCGAGAAAGGCGTTGAAGAGCAACGAACTTCAACCGTCAGCATGACCTTACGGAAGTTATTTCTCGTGGTGTTTCTGCTATAAGCAACACCGATTGTTCAATTTATGTTGTTGACTTACTTTTGAAACTTCCTACAGCTGCCACAGGCCAGAGATTGGTTGATCGAATTTGCGATTTTTTAATGTTTTTCAGGACTTAGGGTAAAAAGGTGCATTTTTCTTGTAAAAGGGTGAATTTGACCTGAAAAGGTCAATCACTAGGTTTTATGAGCTCTGAATGGGCACTAAGATTCTACAGGTCAGGAGACTGTTGACTTTGGAGACCTTCCGGGGGTTTCCTCAGCTCGGAGTGAAATTAGTAAGGGAAATGAGGGTAAATTGAGATGTGGGTAGTTGTGCTTCTACGTCTTCACTAACAGACAGAATGTATATCTTGTCGGGGAGTTTCCGAAGGAATCCTTCATTTATGAAATGGTTCATCTGTGAAGCTGATATTATCATGTGGTTTCAGCCGTCAGGATCAAAATTTGATGACCGGCAGTTTCGCCATCGGGTTCGGACACTCCCGGAATGTCTTGGGCAAGTCTCCTGTCGTGTAATTTCTGGAGTCCCCTCAGAGATCGCATCCTGCTTTTCCCGATCATTTTCAAGGGCTTTTCCAGGGTTCACGTGCCCAGGCGTCGGAGATTTTCCGGACCCGAGCGACTGCAAGGTCATCCACAAGTGCAAATCGCGGGGGGCCGAGTTCACCGATTTCCTCTGCCCCCCAGGCACGATTTTCGATCAGAAATGCGTCTGGCCTCACGCCACTAGACGTAGGTGTGACTCGGGAGAATCGGACGAACCTTTGACAACGGGTAAGTGTAACATTGAAATTCGTTAATGTAGAAATTATGTACAGGTAGGAACACACTGTGCTGCAGTGGAGGATCCAGGACCTACAAGAGCTTGATTTCTGCAAGAATCATCGTTTTCATCTCATAATTCACATTAAAGTCGATCTTTCATGGCGATATGGTACGAAGCCAGAAAATTTAATGCAATTTTGACATGGATATGTCTTACCGCTGGAAGTAATGTAAAATTTTGCTACACGGAAAAAACTCTGCAAATTCTTGACACCACAACGCTTTATTATCTCCTTTGTGCAGATCACATTTCTGTCTAGATCACTAAAATTTAGTGACCACTCACGAAACCGATCGAAAACATTACTGTTTGTCGTTCCAGGTGACCAAGATGAAGGTGATCTCGCCAACCAGCAAAGATCGCTATTCGGAAGTAAGACCGCGTAAGAAGTATAATTTATCTGGTGGAACCGATTGTCGTCTTCTCTGATTATCACTACTTGAAGTTGATTATTCGATATAACACTCGCACATTCAGCTAACAATCAATACCAAAAAATTAGAAATACCAATAACAATACAAACATGTACACCTATAAATAGTCATATAATATATTATTATATATTATAACTAGAGATGGGGAAAATCTAGGAACGCGGTAGCGTTCCGCCCCGCCAAGCAAAGAAGTTGAGAAAACGAACGGTGCCGAGTGTATGTTTACCGGACGTCACGAAACGCGTTTTCGAGGTATCCATATCTCGGCTCCTATTTGACCGATCAACTTGAAAATTAGTGTGGGTCTTCTTTGAGTGGATATTAGAAAGCCCTGAAAGTTTCAAATCGATAGGTCTAAAGGGAGCCGAGCTACATAACTTCAAAAACCCGGTTTTTCGGCCTTAGATTGTTCTTCTCCTTCTTCTCCTTCTATTTCTCCTTCTCCTTGTTCAGACAGGCAAGGCTGCAGCCTCTCCACCTTCACCGATTGACTTGAAACTTTGCACAGAGCTTCATTTAACCTTGAGACAGAGCCTTATATAAGATTTAACCCATTATCTCAACCCAAAAAAGTTTTAGAAACAAAAAAACAGAAACCTTAGGAAAATTCTGTCCACTTTGACGAGTCTACAGCCTGGGTAAAAGGACCAATCGACTTGAATTTTTTTACATACCTTCTTTATAGCATAGCTCAGTGCCATTTGAACGAAATAACCCATTATCCCAACCCAAAAAAAATTAGGGACAAAAAACTAAAATTTAGGGTAATTTAGGCTAATTTGGTCCATATCTCGGCTCCTAGTTGACCGATCAACTTGAAATTTGGTATGGATCTTTTTGGTGTGGATAATAGAAAGCCCTGAAAGTTTCAAGTCGCTAGGTCTAAAGGGAGCCGAGTTATATAACTTCAAAAACCAATTACCATGTTTTTCTACTTTTTTCAGTCGGTCAAGGCTTCAGCCTCTCCACCTTCGCCGATTGACTTGAAATTTTGCACGGAGCTTCGTTTTAAGTGTAGCAAGTGCCTTTTGAAAGATTCAAGTCGATATCTTTAAAGGGAGCCGAGTTATATAACTTCAAAACCCCGGTTTTTCACCCTTACCTGTTCTTCTTCTCCTTAATAAGTTAGGCCTTTCCACCTTCACGGATTGACTTGAAATTTTGCACAGAGCTTCGTTTCAACATCAGACAGTGCCTTTAGAAAGGTTTAACCCATTATCTCAACCCAAAAACTTTTAGAAACAAAAAACTGAAATTTAGGCGAATTTTGGCAACTTTGACGAGTCTACAGCCTGGGTAACCGGACCAATCGACTTGAAATTTTGCATAGACCTTCTTTATAAAATGACCCACTTCAACAACAAAAAAATGTGATATCCCCCCAAAAAACACTCCGTGTAAAAATCACCCCGCCTCGCAAATATCATTCTTCAGAGGCCGGAAAAAGTTATGATATCCACTTTCCCCGCCCGCCCTTTTCTTCATTAAGGAGGTAAGTATAATGAAAAGCTTAACCACTTCACAAGCACCGTACCCCTTTCGAAATCTCCCCTTGGCGCTATTGCGAGACGTTTTTATTACCTACTTCCACAAGCAACTAATACTTGTATAAAAAGTTTGTATTTGTAGTATTGTTATTACTTTCACTACCTACAAACCTGATCCTCCTTCCCCTAACCACCACCATCAAGTATTAGTTGCTTGTGGAAGTAATAAAAACGTCTCGCAATAGCGCCAAGGGGAGATTTCGAAAGGGGTACGGTGCTTGTGAAGTGGTTAAGCTTTTTGTTCAGCCCTTGGCTTCAATTACCTCTATCGCGATCGTCATCAACGCGCGCCTCCACCTACGCTCGTCATATGTTTTCCATTTTCATGTTCAGATCTTCCTTTTTTTTTCTACGTTTTCATACTGTTCCTTTTTTCATACTGTTTCATCTCTTTCACAATTACATCAAGTATTTCATTTTTCTAACATTTCCTTTTTTCTTTAAAATATTACGATTAGAAACAAACATTGGTCCTATCGAGCCGCGATAAAATTTGTAACCGAGTCAAGTTCCGGGTGCAAATTATCGAGTCCGTCAAGTACATCGTTCCGCGAAGTTCGCCAAGTTCTTCCTTTCAGTTCGTCTCCAGATCAAGTTCTTCGCCGATCGTTCGCCTTACGGTATTGCAATCTTCAAACTGAGGTACTGTGCCTAACACTGAACGTCGTTAGCAATGATTCTTGTATATTACGAGAGGTACGTTTCATTAAACGTACTTTGGCATCATTTGGAGAAGAGTGTACTTCATTGCACAATTATCAAGGTAATGTAGTTGCTCAAGCAGAAGCTCTCAAAGGCGAATTTGATTTATTAAACCTGCAAGTAACCCAGGTCTTAGAAAAATTAGCTTCTGTAGAAGATGAACAAGTTGCAGACGAGTGTCACACCTCGCTCGTAAATATGTTAAGGGATGCTAGGTATAAATATCATGGTAACATCCTCCCCATTCTGAAGGATGTGGAGGAATGTGGAGGAAATATTGAATATCCTAAGGACTCATCTTCTCCATGTTATGAGCTACACAAGCAACGATTGAAAGATGTCCCAGAATTTGATGGAGACGTAACCAAATTTCAAACATTTCTGACATCCTTCGAACATGCTATTGATGACTCTCTGAATCTCCCTGAAGTTCGAAAGCTCTCTGCACTTCGTTCAAAACTTAGTGGAGACCCCTTACGCCTCATAAACTACTATGGAGCTTCTCCAGACGATTTTAAGTCGGCTTACGATACGTTTAAAACTAGTTATAGTGGACCTAGACGCATTCTCGAAGGCATCGTCTCCAAACTCTGGAATGTTCAACCCTTAGTTCATGATACGAGCAGAGGATTTGATTGGTTTTATTCTGAAGTTAATTCTTTATTTCGAGCTCTGAAAAATGTTGAGACAGATGATCCTCTTGACTATATTTTGTTCTCCCATTTCATGTCAAAGCTGCCATTGAAGGTACAGAACGAGTTCCATCGGCATTTTGACCCCAAGGAAGTTCCTACAGTTACTGATTTGTTGTCATTCCTAAAAGCTCAATCAGATATCAAGCGTGCTCAAAATTGTGGAGCCGTTTTCCCAATTAAATCATCGATTCCTGACTACACCAAAAGAACCAGCATATCTCCTCTAAAACATCACCAAAGATCACCTTCTCCAGGATTGCGAAATGTTCCAAAAAATCGTTCTCTCTCCTCTACCAATCCTTCCTCCGCATTTCTCCCAACTTCAAGAACTTCTCCGGCAAACTCCAACCTAAAATGCTATCTATGTGGGGACCATAATTTCCTGTATAAATGCCATCGTTTTAAGTCGCTGAAAGTCCATGAACGGCTCAATTTCGTCGAAAAAGGGGAACTCTGTGAGGTTTGTTTTAGCAGCACTCACAAAACTTTGCAGTGTAAGTCTACCAAAGCTTGTTTGAATTGTTCTGAACGTCATCATACTTATCTTCACGTTCACTCAATATTAAGAGGGCCTCAGGATTCTCAATTTGAAGATTCACAGTTTTCATCGTCTTGGTATGATCCTAGAACAGACCCAGGTCTTCTGTCTGATGACGAATACCTCTCAACTGAATCCCCCTCAATTTCCTCATCTCCAAGAAGCTCGACCTTGTCAGGTCTACAGAGCCCACCTAGTAGCCTTTTGTCCCCACCGCCTAATAAATGTTCGTCCTCGTCCACCTTCTGAAGCTTATGCCAGCGCGATGCCCAAGTTGTGTCTCTAAGGTCTTCTTTGAAAAGACCACCAGATACAGCCGTCATCCCCACCATATCAGTCCTGATAAGATCGTCTTCCAGCTCATGGCATCGCGCAAGGGCAATCTTGGACACAGGCAGTGAAACTAATTTAATAACCAACTCTTCTGCAATACGCTGTGGTCTTCCAATTACACCGACTAAGACACAAGTCATTTGTGGCGTAGGTGGTACATCAGCGGGTATTGTGAAAGGGAGAACCGCCTCTTTCATCTTTCAACACTATGGACGCCCCAATCTCCATGTATCTTATAGGGTTGTCGAGCGCACCACTTTTGATATTCCCTCTCAAGTACTCCCCAGAAAGCGATGGAACCATTTCGACCGACTGCATCTCGCAGACCCTACCTACCATGTACCTCAAGGAATCGATATCATCCTTGGTGCTGCTGTGTGGCAGTGGGTAGACCTGATGAAAACGTTTGATCCTCTTAGAGGCTCTCCGGCTGCCAGGCTTACTACGTTAGGATGGATTATAGTCGGTCACTTTCGTCATGAAACCACGCAGAACCATGTAAAATTTCACAACGTTAAGGACAACAAAACCTG
The DNA here is from genome assembly GCA_963920205.1 of Stenodema calcarata. Taxonomy (NCBI): domain Eukaryota; kingdom Metazoa; phylum Arthropoda; class Insecta; order Hemiptera; family Miridae; genus Stenodema; species Stenodema calcarata. The sequence continues at coordinate 1,078,955 of OY986064.1, forward strand.
CTCTAAGGAATACCGAAAACAACAACTTGATTCTATAAGAATTCGGAAACGTCCCTACACCCATTCATCAGCCGAAAATCCTCTGGTTGATTGTAGTTCGTCTACAGACATCATTACTCCAAGTGACTTCTCAACGCAACTGAACCACACCAACATTAATAGTACGAGTCTTAACTCATCAATGATCCTCATCAACGAGTCATCATCTACTCTGTCTATTCAACATGCTGAGCCAAAATTGCGACGCCTTAAATGGCCTTCGTCCCGTTCCTCGTTCCCTCCTTCTCTTTTTCACACTTCAAATAAAATTATTCCAAAGCCATCCACGATTTCAATTTCCTCAATTGCGAAGCCAACAGCTCACTGTGGAACTGCGCATCCGCGTCGGAAAGTTAACAAAAGGTATCATCGAGCTCTTCCAGGTCCTAAAAGTACAAATAGTGCTCTAGATGATCAATTATCCGAGCTAGTCTTAAAAATGTATCAGCTGGACGCAATTCCCGATACACCAAATCTGACTCCTGACGAACTGAAAGCAGAAGAATTTTTTGTAAAACATAGTTCTCGGACTCCTGATGGTCGGTATACCGTAGTTATACGTATACGTATACGTATACGTATACGTAGTTTCATTACCCTTCAAAAATGATCCCGTTCTCCTAGGGCCTTCTCGAGATATTGCCTGCCGAAGGCTGTATAACATGGAGAATATCCTTAGGAAGAACCCCAACAAGCGTTCAGCATACGACAAGTTCATGCGAGAATACCTTACTTTAGGCCACATGAAGGCAGTCCCTCCTCCTAAACCAGGTCAATTAACGTACTACCTTCCTCACCATGCTGTACATCGTACTGGAGATCCTTCTGACAAAATCAGAGTTGTGTTTAACGCATCACAAAAAACCCCATCTGGATTATCTTTAAACGAAATTCTTCTTCCCGGTCCCAGCCTACAACTCGACCTTCCTGATGTCATTACAAGGTTCCGTTTCGATCCCATTGTCTTTACAGCCGATATAAAACAAATGTTTAGACAAATTCTCCATCGCCCAGTAGACCGTGAATTTCTAAGAATCGTGTGGCGATTTTCCCCTGATGATCCAATTCAGGATTATTGTCTGTCAACTGTGACCTACGGAACCACCTCAGCTCCTTGGTTAGCATGTCGCACATTGAAGGAGTTGGCAGATACTCATAATTTGTCTCATCCTATTGCTTCGACTATTCTATCCACTCGCACATATGTAGACGATATAAATGGTGGTGGTGCTGACTTGAGATCAGCTCGCGCAGCTCGTGATGAACTCATTGACCTTCTCAATTCCGGACAGTTTGAACTCCGGAAATGGGCCTCAAACTCACCTGAACTTCTCTCAGACATGCCTCGATAATATCTCCTCCCTTCGTCTTCATCATTAACAATTGATGGAGATAACAATGTTCTCAAAGTGTTAGGATTGTGTTGGGATCCGGTGAAGGATCAGTTTCATTATTCCATAACTAAATCGGAACCGGTCAACCAAAAATATCAAGTACTTTCAATTATTGCTCGCCTTTATGACCCTTTGGGGTGGTTAGCACCAGTAATCACACAAGCCAGAATAATATTCCGAGAAATCTCTCACGACCAATTTGGTTGGAGAGAAAATATCCCATTACCTACTGCAAATAAGTGGGCACATTTCCAACAAGGGCTTCCTTTATTGGGAAAGCTGCGGATTCCTCGACACTTGTTTGCTTCTTCCCAAACGCAATATTTAGTTGGGTTTGCTGATGCGTCGGAGAAAGCTTATGCTGCAGTAATATACCTTGTTACTCCATCTTCAAACAACCCCAACGAAAATGTTAGCCAGCTAATCACTTCAAAAGCCCGCATTGCTCCCTTACAACCTGTAACAATGCCACGTCTTGAATTATGCGCTGCCCAATTATTAGCCAAATTGGTAAAACGCATAGCTCCGTTGTTCAACAATCAGGATCCTTCTAAAATTTTGTTGTTCAGTGACTCGACCGTTTCACTGTGTTGGATTACAGCGAAACCTGCTCCCATCTGGAAGGTGTTTGTGGGTAATAGGGTTGCAGATATCCTTAATCATTCTTCTCCTGATCAATGGTTTCATGTCAAAACATCCGACAATCCTGCCGATTGCGCCTCACGTGGACTCTCTCCCGCTGACTTAATTGACCACGAGTTGTGGTGGTATGGGCCCCAATGGTTGCGACTCCCATACTCTAAATGGCCATTGTCTCGAGTGCGCGCCCACCAAAATGATCCGGTAGTATCATCAGAAATCAGATCATACCAGCCTACGATCGTTAATGCAATCACAATCGATGACCTAGCAGACCAACTTGAAAACAAGTTTTCCAGTTTTATTTGTCTACGCAATGTTGTTGGCTGGATTAATAGGTTTATTCTTAACTGTCGTTTGAAACGTACACCGACGAATCGAATCGAACTAGCTCAGTTTCTTCATAGTGTTAAAGTTCGTTCTCGAAGTTCCAGATCAGGAGGCATAAAACTCTTCATTGAAGACCACGTGAAGCCGTTGATTGCAAGCAGCTAGAACAGGCTACAATCCTCCTTGTTCGACGTGCCCAACGCCAGGCCCTAAAAGATGAAATTCTAGATTCTACTAAAGATCGTCCCAAACTCCCCATAACTAGAAACTTACGTACGTGGATAAACAGAGACGGATTGCTAGCTGTCGGAGGCCGTCTTCAACATTCAGATCTTCCTCATTCTACAAAACATCAAGTTCTTCTCCCCGCTAAACATCCTCTGACCAACTCCATCATTGATCATGCGCATATCGTCAATTTACACCTCGGACCTTCTGCCACTTATGCTTGGATCAGAAATAAATTCTGGATTGTCAATGGAAAAAACGTTGTCCGACATCGTCTAACCGGTTGTAATAAGTGTTTTTCAGCTAAGCCAAGACCCTTTCAGCCACCCATGGGTCAGCTTCCAGATCGCACCTTAGGAGTTGCCCCGTTTCATGTGGTTGGCGTCGATTATGCTGGTCCTTTCCCTGTTCGAGCTGCGAAAATAAGAGGATCAGTAACTTACCAGTGTTATCTCGCGATCTTTGTCTGTTTTGCATCCAAAGCAATTCATATTGAAGTTTCATCGGACCTTACAACTCAAACATTCCTCGCAGCCTACGAACGATTCATATCCATTCGTGGTCGTCCGTCTAAGGTCTACAGTGACAATGGCACTAACTTCGTAGGAGCCAATAACCACCTTCGGGAAGTTCGTCGATTACTGTCATCCAGAGATCACCAAGATCAACTCATTCGAACTGCAGCACTCCACGAGACTGACTGGCATTTCATTCCTCCATCCAGCCCTCATTTTGGAGGTTTATGGGAGGCTGCTGTGAAATCGACCAAACGACTACTCAAGATCATCACAACCAAGAACGACATTCTCTCCCTCGAAGCCTTCCAAACACTGGTCGCCAAGATCTCCGCAATACTCAACTCCCGCCCCATAACAGCAATTCCAAGTTCGCCACACGACATAGATTATTTAACCCCTGGGCACTTCTTAATTTTCCGACCCTTAACAGCACCTCCTCCAGATCCTCGAATTAATGAAAGGTCTTCAATGAAGTCTCAATGGGCCCTCGTACAGCATTTGACTAATATCTTCTGGAATCGCTGGCGAACAGAATACCTTTCTCAGCAACAGTCAGCTTCAAAATGAAATGAAAAAGGATCGTCTCCGGCAAAAGAAGGCCAGATTGTCATCTTAATGAACGAGAATGGTCATTAGGTCGCATTGAGAAGATCTTCATTGGGTCCGATGGCCATCCTCGTGCTGCTGATGTAGCCACCAAAAATGGCCTGTACAGACGAGCTCTTGTGAAGCTGTGCCCTCTGCCCACTCAATGATGTGGCATCTCGCCACGATGGGGGAGGATGTTCAGCCCTTGGCTTCAATTACCTCTATCGCGATCGTCATCAACGCGCGCCTCCACCTACGCTCGTCATATGTTTTCCATTTTCATGTTCAGATCTTCCTTTTTTTTTTCTACGTTTTCATACTGTTCCTTTTTTCATACTGTTTCATCTCTTTCACAATTACATCAAGCATTTCATTTTTCTAACATTTCCTTTTTTCTTTAAATTATTACGATTAGAAACAAACACTTTTCATTATACTTACCTCCTTAATGAGGAAAAGGGCGGGCGGGGAAAGTGGATATCATACCTTTTTCCGGCCTCTGAAGAATGATATTTGCGAGGCGGGGTGATTGTTACACGGAGTGTTTTTTGGGGGGATATGTCATTACATTTGGCCAAATATGTCAAAAATTATATGTCATTTAGGTATGTCATTGATTCGGCCGAAGTATGTCATTTGAAATCTCAAAATATGTAGTGAATGATTCGGCTGTACTCACAAAAACCACAATAAGTAAGTATAATTTTTTGCACTGTTTTATTATTATTTTAGGATTTCTACATTTTACATAATATGTATACAATATTTATATCATACAATATGTATATTATCCAATATTTACTATTCAATTACGTCGGCGTCGTCATCGTTCGATTCACTGTCTGTGTCTTCAAAACAACATGAGCTGTTTGCCCAGATTGTCCACGGTTAAATGGGTTCTCGTTTCAGTTTGGAAAATGCCCTCTCCACATCCACGGATGTAATAGGTGCAAATTTCATGGCAAATGCATCTTGAACCTTCCATTCTTCAGGGAGCTGAACTTCCTCTTCACCTCGCAGATGTGCCTCGATAGCTTTTATGCGGGGCCAATCGGGATTACGGTCGAGTACTGCGTGAAGTTTCGCCTTCACCTTCCGCCCCACCACTCCATTCCACGGCATTTCAACTACGTCAAGAACAATTTGGAACGACTCATTAAGAGACGCTGATGGAGAAGATGATTTGAGGTTGGAAGCAATGGTTAGAATGCGAACGTTAGAACGGCAAACTTCAACTGAATCCCGTAAGGGCAGAACCATAGATGTATAACTACCTAGGTAGTTATACATCTATGGGCAGAACTCAGCTCTTAAGGCATCTTCAGGCGCTTAAGAAAGGCGACCAAGTTGATTGTCTGAATGGCACTGACCGTATTACGGGCCTTTCCGGATCAGCCCCAGGTAGGTGGTTCACCCCGAGGTCCGCCCTAATTACCGTCCAGCTTACAGTGACCTCGTCTCGGTAAAAAACAAAACAAACAAACAAAAAATTGAAAACTCCCAAAATATGTCATTTTCCACCAAAATGAAGAAAAAATGCCATTTCGGCCCAAACCTGCCAAAATATGTCATTTTTATATGTTGACATGTCAATATGTCATTTTCCCATCTCTAATAATTATAAAAATAATGGTCATAATTATTATGACCATTTACTAGGGATGGGTATCGAGTGAGTACTCGATGTTTTTCTGTAAACATCGATGATTTGACATTTATGTTTTCCTTCTGATGTTTATCACACATCGATCTTTTCCTTCCAATGTTTATCACACATCAATGTGTGTTCTTCCAATAATTTGTCCTTTCTCCCAAAAATACCTATAAATTACAAACCGATTTTACGTTTCAGTATGTTTCCGTGCCTACTTTCTTACCTGCTACATTATTTCTCATTCTGCAATGTTTAGGTTGCATATTTTTCATGTCAGTCATGGTTGACTTGAGACAAGATCGTATACCTAGTAGGAATGAAACCAATACCGCCACCACGTCCAGTAAAACCACAGAAACAACATAGTTGTTTCTATGCTCTGTCTAAGACAAGTTTTTCTTTCTATACTTCTGTCGGTTTCACGAAGTATTTGAGTCGACAATTGCTCTTCATGAAGGTCCATTCGACCTCAAATCAACACGTCGAGTCGATATGAAGTCAACTATTTTCCGTTTTCACGAAGTATTTGACTCGACAATTGCACTTCATGAAGGTCCATTCAAACTCAAATAAACACGTCGAGTCGATATGAAGTCAACATTTTTCGTTTTCACGAAGTATTTGAATCGACAATTGCTCTTCGTGAAGGTCCATTCGAACTCAAATAAACACGTCTAGTCGATATGACTTCAACTTTTTTCAGTTTTTACGAAGTATTCAGTCGACAATTGCTCTTCTTGAAGGCCCATTCGAACTCAAATAAACACCTCGAATCGATATGAAGTCAACTTTTTTTCGGTTTCACGAAGTATTTGAGTCGACAATTGCTCTTCATGAAGGTCCATTCGAACTCAAATAAACACCTCGAGTCGATATGAAGTCAACTTTTTTCCGTTTTCACGTAGTATTTGAGTCGACAATTGCTCTTCTTGAAGGTCCCCTCGAACTCAAATAAACACCTCGAGTCGATATGAAGTCAACTTTCTTTAGGTTTCACGATGTATTTGAGTCGACAATACCTCTTCATGAAGGTCCATTCGAACTCAAATAAACACCTCGAGTCGATATGAAGTCAACTTTCTTTAGGTTTCACGATGTATTTGAGTCGACAATACCTCTTCATGAAGGTCCATTCGAACTCAAATAAACACCTCGAGTCGATATGAAGTCAACTTTTTTTCGTTTTCACGAAGTATTTGAGTCGACAATTGCTCTCCTTGAAGGTCCATTCGAACTCAAATAAACACGTCGAGTCGATATGAAGTCAACTTTTTCCCGTTTTCACGAAGTATTTGATTCGACAATTGCTCTCCTCGAAGGTCCATTCGAACTCAAACAAACACGTCGAGTCGATATGAAGTAAACTTTTTTCCGTTTTCACGAAGTATTTGAGTCGACAATTGCTCTTCTTGAAGGTCCATTCGAACTCAAATAAACACCTCGAGTCGATATGAAGTCAACTTTTATCCGTTTTCACGAAGTATTTGACTCGACAATTGCTCTTCTTGAAGGTCCATTCGAACTCAGATAAACACGTCGAGTCGATATGAAGTCAACTATTTTCCGTTTTCACGAACTATTTGAGTCGACAATTGCTCTTCTTGAAGGTCCATTCGAACTCAAATAAACACCTCGAATCGATATGAAGTCAACTTTTTTTCGGTTTCACGAAGTATTTGAGTCGACAATTGCTCTTCATGAAGGTCCATTCAAACTCAAATAAACACCTCGAGTCGATATGAAGTCAACTTTTTTTCGGTTTCACGAAGTATTTGAGTCGACAATTGCTCTTCTTGAAGGTCCATTCGAACTCAAATAAACACCTCGAGTCGATATGAAGTCAACTTTTTTTCGTTTTCACGAAGTATTTGACTCGACTGTTGCTCTTCTTGAAGGTCCATTCGAACTAAAATAAACACCTCGAGTCGATATGAAGTCAACTTTTTTTCGTTTTCACGAAGTATTTGAGTCGACAGTTGCTCTTCTTGAAGGTCCACTCGAACTCAAATAAAAACGTCGAGTCGATATGAGGTCAATTTTTTTCGTTTTCACGAAGTATTTTACTCGACAACTGCTCTTCTTGAAGGTCCATTCGAACTCAAATAAGCACCTCGAGTCGATATGAAGTCAACTTTTTTTCGTTTTCACGAAGTATTTGACTCGACTGTTGCTCTTCTTGAAGGTCAATTCGAACTAAAATAAACACCTCGAGTCGATATGAAGTCAACTTTTTTTCGTTTTCACGAAGTATGTGAGTCGACAGTTGCTCTTCTTGAAGGTCCACTCGAGCTCAAATAAAAACGTCGAGTCAATATGAGGTCAACTTTTTTCCGTTTTCACGAAGTATTTTACTCGACAACTGCTCTTCTTGAAGGTCCATTCGAACTCAAATAAACACCTCGAGTCGATATGAAGTCAACTTTTTTTCGTTTTCACGAAGTATTTGAGTCGACAGTTGCTCTTTTTGAAGGTCCCGTCGAACTCAAATAAAAACGTCGAGTCGATATGAAGTCAACTTTTTTCCGTTTTTACGAAGTATTTGAGTCGACAATTGCTCTTCTTGAAGGTCCATTCGAACTCAAATAAACACCTCGAGTCGATGTGAAGTCAACTTTTTTTCGGTTTCACGAAGTATTTGAGTCGACAATTGCTCTTCATGAAGGTCCATTCGAACTCAAATCAACACGTCGAGTCGATATGAAGTCAACTTTTTTCCGTTTTCACGAAGTATTTGAGTCGACAATTGCTCTTCATGAAGGTCCATTCGAACTCAAACAAACACGTCGAGTCGATATGAAGTAAACTTTTTTCCGTTTTCACGAAGTATTTGAGTCGACAATTGCTCTTCTTGAAGGTCCATTCGAACTCAAATAAACACCTCGAGTCGATATGAAGTCAACTTTTTTTCGTTTTCACGAAGTATGTCAGTCGACAGTTGCTCTTCTTGAAGGTCCACTCGAACTCAAATAAAAACGTCGAGTCAATATGAGGTCAACTTTTTTCCGTTTTCACGAAGTATTTTACTCGACAACTGCTCTTCTTGAAGGTCCATTCGAACTCAAATAAACACCTCGAGTCGATATGAAGTCATCTTTTTTTCGTTTTCACGAAGTATTTGAGTCGACAGTTGCTCTTTTTGAAGGTCCCGTCGAACTCAAATAAAAACGTCGAGTCGATATGAAGTCAACTTTTTCCCGTTTTTACGAAGTATTTGAGTCGACAATTGCTCTTCATGAAGGTCCATTCGAACTCAAATAAACACGTCGAGTCGTTATGAAGTCAACTATTTTCCGTTTTCACGAAGTATTTGAGTCGACAATTGCTCTTCTTGAGGTCCATTCGAACTCAAATAAACACCTCGAGTCGATGTGAAGTCAACTTTTTTTCGGTTTCACGAAGTATTTGAGTCGACAATTGCTCTTCATGAAGGTCCATTCGAACTCAAATCAACACGTCGAGTCGATATGAAGTCAACTTTTTTCCGTTTTCACGAAGTATTTGAGTCGACAATTGCTCTTCATGAAGGTCCATTCGAACTCAAACAAACACGTCGAGTCGATATGAAGTAAACTTTTTTCCGTTTTCACGAAGTATTTGAGTCGACAATTGCTCTTCTTGAAGGTCCATTCGAACTCAAATAAAAACGTCGAGTCGATATGAAGTCGACTTTTTTTCGTTTTCACGAAGTATTTGAGTCGACAGTTGCTCTTCTTGAAGGTCCATTCGGACTCAAATAAACACGTCAAGTCGATATGAAGTCAACTTTTATCCGTTTTCACGAAGTATTTGACTCGACAATTGCTCTTCTTGAAGGTCCATTCGAACTCAGATAAACACGTCGAGTCGATATGAAGTCAACTATTTTCCGTTTTCACGAACTATTTGAGTCGACAATTGCTCTTCTTGAAGGTCCATTCGAACTCAAATAACCACCTCGAATCGATATGAAGTCAACTTTTTTTCGGTTTCACGAAGCATTTGAGTCGACAATTGCTCTTCATGAAGGTCCATTCAAACTCAAATAAACACCTCGAGTCGATATGAAGTCAACTTTTTTTCGTTTTCACGAAGTATTTGACTCGACTGTTGCTCTTCTTGAAGGTCCATTCGAACTAAAATAAACACCTCGAGTCAATATGAAGTCAACTTTTTTTCGTATTCACGAAGTATTTGAGTCGACAGTTGCTCTTCTTGAAGGTCCACTCGAACTCAAATAAAAACGTCGAGTCGATATGAGGTCAACTTTTTTTCGTTTTCACGAAGTATTTTACTCGACAACTGCTCTTCTTGAAGGTCCATTCGAACTCAAATAAACACCTCGAGTCGATATGAAGTCAACTTTTTTTCGTTTTCACGAAGTATTTGAGTCGACAGTTGCTCTTTTTGAAGGTCCCGTCGAACTCAAATAAACACCTCGAGTCGATGTGAAGTCAACTTTTTTTCGGTTTCACGAAGTATTTGAGTCGACAGTTGCTCTTTTTGAAGGTCCCGTCGAACTCAAATAAACACCTCGAGTCGATGTGAAGTCAACTTTTTTTCGGTTTCACGAAGTATCTGAGTCGACAATTGCTCTTCATGAAGGTCCATTCAAACTCAAATAAACACCTCGAGTCGATGTGAAGTCAACTTTTTTTCGGTTTCACGAAGTATTTGAGTCGACAATTGCTCTTCTTGAAGGTCCATTCGAACACAAATAAACACCTCGAGTCGATATGAAGTCAACTTTTTTTCGTTTTCACGAAGTACTTGACTCGACTGTTGCTCTTCTTGAAGGTCCATTCGAACTAAAATAAACACCTCGAGTCGATATGAAGTCAACTTTTTTTCGTATTCACGAAGTATTTGAGTCGACAGTTGCTCTTCTTGAAGGTCCACTCGAACTCAAATAAAAACGTCGAGTCGATATGAGGTCAACTTTTTTCGTTTTCACGAAGTATTTTACTCGACAACTGCTCTTCTTGAAGGTCCATTCGAACTCAAATAAACACCTCGAGTCGATATGAAGTCAACTTTTTTTCATTTTCACGAAGTATTTGAGTCGACAATTGCTCTTCGTGAAGGTCCATTCGAACTCAACTAAACACCTCGAGTCGATATGAAGTCAACTTTTTTTCGGTTTCACGAAGTATTTGAGTCGACAATTGCTCTTCATGAAGGTCCATTCGAACTCAAATAAACACGTCGAGTCGTTATGAAGTCAACTATTTTCCGTTTTCACGAAGTATTTGAGTCGACAATTGCTCTTCTTGAAGGTCCATTCGAACTCAAATAAACACCTCGAGTCGATGTGAAGTCAACTTTTTTTCGGTTTCACGAAGTATTTGAGTCGACAATTGCTCTTCATGAAGGTCCATTCAAACTCAAATAAACACCTCGAGTCGATATGAAGTCAACTTTTTTCCGTTTTTACGAAGTATTTGAGTCGACAATTGCTCTTCGTGAAGGTCCATTCGAACTCAACTAAACACCTCGAGTCGATATGAAGTCAACTTTTTTTCGGTTTCACGAAGTATTTGAGTCGACAGTTGCTCTTCTTGAAGGTCCACTCGAACTCAAATAAAAACGTCGAGTCGATATGAGGTCAACTTTTTTTCGTTTTCACGAAGTATTTTACTCGACAACTGCTCTTCTTGAAGGTCCATTCGAACTCAAATAAACACCTCGAGTCGATATGAAGTCAACTTTTTTTCGTTTTCACGAAGTATTTGAGTCGACAGTTGCTCTTTTTGAAGGTCCCGTCGAACTCAAATAAACACCTCGAGTCGATGTGAAGTCAACTTTTTTTCGGTTTCACGAAGTATTTGAGTCGACAGTTGCTCTTTTTGAAGGTCCCGTCGAACTCAAATAAACACCTCGAGTCGATGTGAAGTCAACTTTTTTTCGGTTTCACGAAGTATCTGAGTCGACAATTGCTCTTCATGAAGGTCCATTCAAACTCAAATAAACACCTCGAGTCGATGTGAAGTCAACTTTTTTTCGGTTTCACGAAGTATTTGAGTCGACAATTGCTCTTCTTGAAGGTCCATTCGAACACAAATAAACACCTCGAGTCGATATGAAGTCAACTTTTTTTCGTTTTCACGAAGTACTTGACTCGACTGTTGCTCTTCTTGAAGGTCCATTCGAACTAAAATAAACACCTCGAGTCGATATGAAGTCAACTTTTTTTCGTATTCACGAAGTATTTGAGTCGACAGTTGCTCTTCTTGAAGGTCCACTCGAACTCAAATAAAAACGTCGAGTCGATATGAGGTCAACTTTTTTCGTTTTCACGAAGTATTTTACTCGACAACTGCTCTTCTTGAAGGTCCATTCGAACTCAAATAAACACCTCGAGTCGATATGAAGTCAACTTTTTTTCATTTTCACGAAGTATTTGAGTCGACAATTGCTCTTCGTGAAGGTCCATTCGAACTCAACTAAACACCTCGAGTCGATATGAAGTCAACTTTTTTTCGGTTTCACGAAGTATTTGAGTCGACAATTGCTCTTCATGAAGGTCCATTCGAACTCAAATAAACACGTCGAGTCGTTATGAAGTCAACTATTTTCCGTTTTCACGAAGTATTTGAGTCGACAATTGCTCTTCTTGAAGGTCCATTCGAACTCAAATAAACACCTCGAGTCGATGTGAAGTCAACTTTTTTTCGGTTTCACGAAGTATTTGAGTCGACAATTGCTCTTCATGAAGGTCCATTCAAACTCAAATAAACACCTCGAGTCGATATGAAGTCAACTTTTTTCCGTTTTTACGAAGTATTTGAGTCGACAATTGCTCTTCGTGAAGGTCCATTCGAACTCAACTAAACACCTCGAGTCGATATGAAGTCAACTTTTTTTCGGTTTCACGAAGTATTTGAGTCGACAGTTGCACTTTTTGAAGGTCCCGTCGAACTCAAATAAACACCTCGAGTCGATGTGAAGTCAACTTTTTTTCGGTTTCACGAAGTATTTGAGTCGACAATTGCTCTTCATGAAGGTCCATTCAAACTCAAATAAACACCTCGAGTCGATATGAAGTCAACTTTTTTCCGTTTTTACGAAGTATTTGAGTCGACAATTGCTCTTCGTGAAGGTCCATTCGAACTCAACTAAACACCTCGAGTCGATATGAAGTCAACTTTTTTTCGGTTTCACGAAGTATTTGAGTCGACAGTTGCACTTTTTGAAGGTCCCGTCGAACTCAAATAAACACCTCGAGTCGATGTGAAGTCAACTTTTTTTCGGTTTCACGAAGTATTTGAGTCGACAGTAGCTCTTTTTGAAGGTCCCGTCGAACTCAAATAAAAACGTCGAGTCGATATGAAGTCAACTTTTTTCCGTTTTTACGAAGTATTTGAGTCGACAATTGCTCTTCGTGAAGGTCCATTCGAACTCAAATAAACACCTCGAGTCGATATGAAGTCAACTTTTTTTCGGTTTCACGAAGTATTTGAGTCGACAATTGCTCTTCGTGAAGGTCCATTCGAACTCAAATAAACACCTCGAGTCGATATGAAGTCAACTTTTTTTCGGTTTCACGAACTATTTGAGTCGACAATTGCTCTTCATGAAGGTCCATTCAAACTCAAATAAACACCTCGAGTCGATATGAAGTCAACTTTTTTTCGGTTTCACGAAGTATTTGAGTCGACAATTGCTCTTCTTGAAGGTCCATTCGAACTCAAATAATCACCTCGAGTCGATATGAAGTCAACTTTTTTTCGTTTTCACGAAGTATTTGACTCGACTGTTGCTCTTCTTGAAGGTCCATTCGAACTCAAATAAACACCTCGAGTCGATATGAAGTCAACTTTTTTTCGTTTTCACGAAGTATTTGAGTCGACAGTTGCTCTTCTTGAAGGTCCACTCGAACTCAAATAAAAACGTCGAGTCGATATGAGGTCAACTTTTTTTCGTTTTCACGAAGTATTTTTCTCGACAACTGCTCTTCTTGAAGGTCCATTCGAACTCAAATAAACACGTCGAGTCGTTATGAAGTCAACTATTTTCCGTTTTCACGAAGTATTTGAGTCGACAATTGCTCTTCTTGAAGGTCCTTTCGAACTCAAATAAACTACTCGAGTCGATGTGAAGTCAACTTTTTTTCGGTTTCACGAAGTATTTGAGTCGACAATTGCTCTTCATGAAGGTCCATTCGAACTCAAATAAACACGTCGAGTCGTTATGAAGTCAACTATTTTCCGTTTTCACGAAGTATTTGAGTCGACAATTGCTCTTCTTGAAGGTCCATTCGAACTCAAATAAACACCTCGAGTCGATGTGAAGTCAACTTTTTTTCGGTTTCACGAAGTATTTGAGTCGACAATTGCTCTTCATGAAGGTCCATTCAAACTCAAATAAACACCTCGAGTCGATATGAAGTCAACTTTTTTCCGTTTTTACGAAGTATTTGAGTCGACAATTGCTCTTCGTGAAGGTCCATTCGAACTCAACTAAACACCTCGAGTCGATATGAAGTCAACTTTTTTTCGGTTTCACGAAGTATTTGAGTCGACAATTGCTCTTCGTGAAGGTCCATTCGAACTCAAATAAACACCTCGAGTCGATATGAAGTCAACTTTTTTTCGGTTTCACGAACTATTTGAGTCGACAATTGCTCTTCATGAAGGTCCATTCAAACTCAAATAAACACCTCGAGTCGATATGAAGTCAACTTTTTTTCGGTTTCACGAAGTATTTGAGTCGACAATTGCTCATCTTGAAGGTCCATTCGAACTCAAATAAACACCTCGAGTCGATATGAAGTCAACTTTTTTTCTTTTTCACGAAGTATTTGACTCGACTGTTGCTCTTCTTGAAGGTCCATTCGAACTCAAATAAACACCTCGAGTCGATATGAAGTCAACTTTTTTTCGTTTTCACGAAGTATTTGAGTCGACAGTTGCTCTTCTTGAAGGTCCACTCGAACTCAAATAAAAACGTCGAGTCGATATGAGGTCAACTTTTTTTCGTTTTCACGAAGTATTTTACTCGACAACTGCTCTTCTTGAAGGTCCATTCGAACTCAAATAAACACCTCGAGTCGATATGAAGTCAACTTTTTTCGTTTTCAGGAAGTATTTGAGTCGACAGTTGCTCTTTTTGAAGGTCCCGTCGAACTCAAATAAAAACGTCGAGTCGATATGAAGTCAACTTTTTTCCGTTTTTACGAAGTATTTGAGTCGACAATTGCTCTTCATGAAACTCCATTCGAACTCGAATAAACACGTCAAGTCGATATGAAGTCAAATTTTATCCGTTTTCACGAAGTATTCGACTCGACAATTGCTCTTCTTGAAGGTCCATTCGAACTCAGATAAACACGTCGAGTCGATATGAAGTCAACTATTTTCCGTTTTCACGAACTATTTGAGTCGACAATTGCTCTTCTTGAAGGTCCATTCGAACTCAAATAAACACCTCGAATCGATATGAAGTCCACTTTTTTTCGGTTTCACGAAGTATTTGAGTCGACAATTGCTCTTCATGAAGGTCCATTCAAACTCAAATAAACACCTCGAGTCGATATGAAGTCAACTTTTTTTCGTTTTCACGAAGTATTTGAGTCGACAGTTGCTCTTTTTGAAGGTCCCGTCGAACTCAAATAAAAACGTCGAGTCGATATGAAGTCAACTTTTTTCCGTTTTTACGAAGTATTTGAGTCGACAATTGCTCTTCATGAAGGTCCATTCGAACTCAAATAAACACGTCGAGTCGTTATGAAGTCAACTATTTTCCGTTTTCACGAAGTATTTGAGTCGACAATTGCTCTTCTTGAAGGTCCATTCGAACTCAAATAAACACCTCGAGTCGATGTGAAGTCAACTTTTTTTCGGTTTCACGAAGTATTTGAGTCGACAATTGCTCTTCATGAAGGTCCATTCGAACTCAAATAAACACGTCGAGTCGTTATGAAGTCAACTATTTTCCGTTTTCACGAAGTATTTGAGTCGACAATTGCTCTTCTTGAAGGTCCATTCGAACTCAAATAAACACCTCGAGCCGATGTGAAGTCAACTTTTTTTCGGTTTCACGAAGTATTTGAGTCGACAATTGCTCTTCATGAAGGTCCATTCGAACTCAAATCAACACGTCGAGTCGATATGAAGTCAACTTTTTTCCGTTTTCACGAAGTATTTGAGTCGACAATTGCTCTTCATGAAGGTCCATTCGAACTCAAACAAACACGTCGAGTCGATATGAAGTAAACTTTTTTCCGTTTTCACGAAGTATTTGAGTCGACAATTGCTCTTCTTGAAGGTCCATTCGAACTCAAATAAACACCTCGAGTCGATATGAAGTCGACTTTTTTTCGTTTTCACGAAGTATTTGAGTCGACAGTTGCTCTTCTTGAAGGTCCATTCGAACTCAAATAAACACGTCAAGTCGATATGAAGTCAACTTTTATCCGTTTTCACGAAGTACTTGACTCGACAATTGCTCTTCTTGAAGGTCCATTCGAACTCAGATAAACACGTCGAGTCGATATGAAGTCAACTTTTTTTCGGTTTCACGAACTATTTGAGTCGACAATTGCTCTTCATGAAGGTCCATTCAAACTCAAATAAACACCTCGAGTCGATATGAAGTCAACTTTTTTTCGGTTTCACGAAGTATTTGAGTCGACAATTGCTCTTCATGAAACTCCATTCGAACTCGAATAAACACGTCAAGTCGATATGAAGTCAACTTTTATCCGTTTTCACGAAGTATTCGACTCGACAATTGCTCTTTTTGAAGGTCCATTCAAACTCAAATAAACACCTCGAGTCGATATGAAGTCAACTTTTTTTCGTTTTCACGAAGTATTTGAGTCGACAGTTGCTCTTTTTGAAGGTCCCGTCGAACTCAAATAAAAACGTCGAGTCGATATGAAGTCAACTTTTTTCCGTTTTTACGAAGTATTTGAGTCGACAATTGCTCTTCATGAAGGTCCATTCGAACTCAAATAAACACGTCGAGTCGTTATAAAGTCAACTATTTTCCGTTTTCACGAAGTATTTGAGTCGACAATTGCTCTTCTTGAAGGTCCATTCGAACTCAAATAAACACCTCGAGTCGATGTGAAGTCAACTTTTTTTCGGTTTCACGAAGTATTTGAGTCGACAATTGCTCTTCATGAAGGTCCATTCGAACTCAAATCAACACGTCGAGTCGATATGAAGTCAACTTTTTTCCGTTTTCACGAAGTATTTGAGTCGACAATTGCTCTTCATGAAGGTCCATTCGAACTCAAACAAACACGTCGAGTCGATATGAAGTAAACTTTTCTCCGTTTTCACGAAGTATTTGAGTCGACAATTGCTCTTCTTGAAGGTCCATTCGAACTCAAATAAACACCTCGAGTCGATATGAAGTCGACTTTTTTTCGTTTTCACGAAGTATTTGAGTCGACAGTTGCTCTTCTTGAAGGTCCATTCGAACTCAAATAAACACGTCAAGTCGATATGAAGTCAACTTTTATCCGTTTTCACGAAGTATTTGACTCGACAATTGCTCTTCTTGAAGGTCCATTCGAACTCAGATAAACACGTCGAGTCGATATGAAGTCAACTTTCTTTAGGTTTCACGATGTATTTGAGTCGACAATACCTCTTCATGAAGGTCCATTCGAACTCAAATAAACACGTCGAGTCGATATGAAGTCAACTTTTTTTCGTTTTCACGAAGTATTTGAGTCGACAATTGCTCTCCTTGAAGGTCCATTCGAACTCAAATAAACACGTCGCGGCGATATGAAGTCAACTTTTTCCCGTTTTCACGAAGTATTTGATTCGACGATTGCTCTCCTCGAAGGTCCATTCGAACTCAAATAAACACGTCGAGTCGATATGAAGTCAACTTTTTTCCGTTTTCACGTAGTATTTGAGTCGACAATTGCTCTCCTCGAAGGTCCATTCGAACTCAAATAAACACGTCGAGTCGATATGAAGTCAACTTTTTCCCGTTTTCACGAAGTATTTGATTCGACAATTGCTCTCCTCGAAGGTCCATTCGAACTCAAACAAACATGTCGAGTCGATATGAAGTAAACTTTTTTCCGTTTTCACGAATTATTTGAGTCGACAATTGCTCTTCTTGAAGGTCCATTCGAACTCAAATAAACACCTCGAGTCGATTTGAAGTCAACTTTTTTTCGTTTTCACGAAGTATTTGAGTCGACAGTTGCTCTTCTTGAAGGTCCATTCGAACTCAAATCAACACGTCGAGTCGATATGAAGTCAACTTTTTTCCGTTTTCACGAAGTATTTGAGTCGACAATTGCTCTTCATGAAGGTCCATTCGAATTCAAATAAACACCTCGAGTCGATATGAAGTCAACTTTCTTTAGGTTTCACGATGTATTTGAGTCGACAATACCTCTTCATGAAGGTCCATTCGAACTCAAATAAACACGTCGAGTCGATATGAAGTCAACTTTTTTCCGTTTTCACGAAGTATTTGAGTCGACTATTGCTCTCCTTGAAGGTCCATTCGAACTCAAATAAACACGTTGCGGCGATATGAAGTCAACTTTT
Organism: Stenodema calcarata; assembly: GCA_963920205.1. Classification (NCBI taxonomy): domain Eukaryota; kingdom Metazoa; phylum Arthropoda; class Insecta; order Hemiptera; family Miridae; genus Stenodema; species Stenodema calcarata. Next base: position 1,096,845 of record OY986064.1, read on the forward strand.
TCCCGTTTTCACGAAGTATTTGATTCGACAATTGCTCTCCTCGAACGTCCATTCGAACTCAAATAAACACGTCGAGTCGATATGAAGTCAACTTTTTTCCGTTTTCACGTAGTATTTGAGTCGACAATTGCTCTTCTTGAAGGTCCCCTCGAACTCAAATAAACACCTCGAGTCGATATGAAGTCAACTTTCTTTAGGTTTCACGATGTATTTGAGTCGACAATACCTCTTCATGAAGGTCCATTCGAACTCAAATGAACACGTCGAGTCGATATGAAGTCAACTTTTTTTCGTCTTCACTAAGTATTTGAGTCGACAATTGCTCTTCTTGAAGGTCCATTCGAACTCAAATAAACACGTCGAGTCGATATGAAGTCAACTTTTTTTTGTTTTCACGAAGTATTTGAGTCGACAATTGCTCTCCTTGAAGGTTCATTCGAACTCAAATAAACACGTCGCGGCGATATGAAGTCAACTTTTTCCCGTTTTCACGAAGTATTTGATTCGACGATTGCTCTCCTCGAAGGTCCATTCGAACTCAAATAAACACGTCGAGTCGATATGAAGTCAACTTTTTTCCGTTTTCACGTAGTATTTGAGTCGACAATTGCTCTTCTTGAAGGTCCATTCGAACTCAAATGAACACGTCGAGTCGATATGAAGTAAACTTTTTTCCGCTTTCACGAAGGATTTGAGTTGACAATTGCTCTTCTTGAAGGTCCATTCGAACTCAAATAAACACGTCGAGTCGATATGAAGTCAACTTTTTCCCGTTTTCACGAAGTATTTGAGTCAACAATTGCTCTTCTTGAAGGTCCATTCAAACTCAAATAAACACGTCGAGTTGATATGAAGTCAACTATTTTCCGTTTTCACGAAGTATTTGAGTCGACAATTGCTCTTCATGAAGGTCCATTCAAACTCAAATAAGCACGTCGAGTTGATATGAAGTCAACTATTTTCCGTTTTCACGAAGTATTTGAGTCGACAATTGCTCTTCGTGAAGGTCCATTCGAACTCAAATAAACACGTACAGTCGATATGAATCCAACTTTCTTTCGGTTTCACGAAGTACTCGTATTTGAGTCGACAATTGCTCTTCTTGAAGGTCCATTCGAACTCAAATAAACACCTCGAGTCGATATGAAGTCAACTTTTTTTCGTTTTCACGAAGTATTTGAGTCGACAGTTGCTCTTCTTGAAGGTCCACTCGAACTCAAATAAAAACGTCGAGTCGATATGAAGTCAACTTTTTTCGCTTTCACGAATTATTTGAGTCGACCATTGCTCTTCTTGAAGGTCCATTCGAACTCAAATCAACACGTCGATTCGATATGAAGTCAACTATTTTCCGTATTCACGAAGTATTTGAGTCGACAATTGATCTTCTTGAAGGTCCATTCGAACTCAAATAAAAACGTCGAGTCGATATGAAGTCAACTTTTATCCGTTTTTACGAAGTATTTGAGTCGACAATTGCTCTTCATGAAGGTCCATTCGAACTCAAATAAACACCTCGAGTCGATATGAAGTCAACTTTTTTTCGGTTTCACGAAGTATCTGAGTCGACAATTGCTCTTCTTGAAGGTCCCCTCGAACTCAAATAAACACCTCGAGTCGATATGAAGTCAACTTTCTTTAGGTTTCACGATGTATTTGAGTCGACAATACCTGTTCATGAAGGTCCATTCAAACTCAAATAAACACCTTGAGTCGATGTGAAGTCAACTTTTTTTTGTTATCACGAAGTATTTGAGTCGACAGTTGCTCTTCTTGAAGGTCCATTCGAACTCAAATCAACACGTCGCGGCGATATGAAGTCAACTTTTTCCCGTTTTCACGAAGTATTTGATTCGACAATTGCTCTCCTCGAAGGTCCATTCGAACTCAAATAAACACGTCGAGTCGATATGAAGTCAACTTTTTTTCGTTTTCACGAAGTATTTGAGTCGACAGTTGCTCTTCTTGAAGGTCCATTCGAACTCAAATAAACACGTCGAGTCGATATGATGTCAACTTTTTTCCGTTTTCACGTAGTATTTGAGTCGACAATTGCTCTTCTTGAAGGTCCCCTCGAACTCAAATAAACACCTCGAGTCGATATGAAGTCAACTTTCTTTAGGTTTCACGATGTATTTGAGTCGACAATACCTCTTCATGAAGGTCCATTCGAACTCAAATAAACACGTCGAGTCGATATGAAGTCAACTTTTTTTCGTTTTCACGAAGTATTTGAGTCGACAATTGCTCTCCTTGAAGGTCCATTCGAACTCAAATAAACACGTCGCGGCGATATGAAGTCAACTTTTTCCCGTTTTCACGAAGTATTTGATTCGACGATTGCTCTCCTCGAAGGTCCATTCGAACTCAAATAAACACGTCGAGTCGATATGAAGTCAACTTTTTTCCGTTTTCACGTAGTATTTGAGTCGACAATTGCTCTCCTCGAAGGTCCATTCGAACTCAAATAAACACGTCGAGTCGATATGAAGTCAACTTTTTCCCGTTTTCACGAAGTATTTGATTCGACAATTGCTCTCCTCGAAGGTCCATTCGAACTCAAACAAACATGTCGAGTCGATATGAAGTAAACTTTTTTCCGTTTTCACGAATTATTTGAGTCGACAATTGCTCTTCTTGAAGGTCCATTCGAACTCAAATAAACACCTCGAGTCGATTTGAAGTCAACTTTTTTTCGTTTTCACGAAGTATTTGAGTCGACAGTTGCTCTTCTTGAAGGTCCATTCGAACTCAAATCAACACGTCGAGTCGATATGAAGTCAACTTTTTTCCGTTTTCACGAAGTATTTGAGTCGACAATTGCTCTTCATGAAGGTCCATTCGAATTCAAATAAACACCTCGAGTCGATATGAAGTCAACTTTCTTTAGGTTTCACGATGTATTTGAGTCGACAATACCTCTTCATGAAGGTCCATTCGAACTCAAATAAACACGTCGAGTCGATATGAAGTCAACTTTTTTCCGTTTTCACGAAGTATTTGAGTCGACTATTGCTCTCCTTGAAGGTCCATTCGAACTCAAATAAACACGTTGCGGCGATATGAAGTCAACTTTTTCCCGTTTTCACGAAGTATTTGATTCGACAATTGCTCTCCTCGAACGTCCATTCGAACTCAAATAAACACGTCGAGTCGATATGAAGTCAACTTTTTTCCGTTTTCACGTAGTATTTGAGTCGACAATTGCTCTTCTTGAAGGTCCCCTCGAACTCAAATAAACACCTCGAGTCGATATGAAGTCAACTTTCTTTAGGTTTCACGATGTATTTGAGTCGACAATACCTCTTCATGAAGGTCCATTCGAACTCAAATAAACACGTCGAGTCGATATGAAGTCAACTTTTTTTCGTCTTCACTAAGTATTTGAGTCGACAATTGCTCTTCTTGAAGGTCCATTCGAACTCAAATAAACACGTCGAGTCGATATGAAGTCAACTTTTTTTCGTTTTCACGAAGTATTTGAGTCGACAATTGCTCTCCTTGAAGGTTCATTCGAACTCAAATAAACACGTCGCGGCGATATGAAGTCAACTTTTTCCCGTTTTCACGAAGTATTTGATTCGACGATTGCTCTCCTCGAAGGTCCATTCGAACTCAAATAAACACGTCGAGTCGATATGAAGTCAACTTTTTTCCGTTTTCACGTAGTATTTGAGTCGACAATTGCTCTTCTTGAAGGTCCATTCGAACTCAAATGAACACGTCGAGTCGATATGAAGTAAACTTTTTTCCGCTTTCACGAAGGATTTGAGTTGACAATTGCTCTTCTTGAAGGTCCATTCGAACTCAAATAAACACGTCGAGTCGATATGAAGTCAACTTTTTCCCGTTTTCACGAAGTATTTGAGTCAACAATTGCTCTTCTTGAAGGTCCATTCAAACTCAAATAAACACGTCGAGTTGATATGAAGTCAACTATTTTCCGTTTTCACGAAGTATTTGAGTCGACAATTGCTCTTCATGAAGGTCCATTCAAACTCAAATAAGCACGTCGAGTTGATATGAAGTCAACTATTTTCCGTTTTCACGAAGTATTTGAGTCGACAATTGCTCTTCGTGAAGGTCCATTCGAACTCAAATAAACACGTACAGTCGATATGAATCCAACTTTCTTTCGGTTTCACGAAGTACTCGTATTTGAGTCGACAATTGCTCTTCTTGAAGGTCCATTCGAACTCAAATAAACACCTCGAGTCGATATGAAGTCAACTTTTTTTCGTTTTCACGAAGTATTTGAGTCGACAGTTGCTCTTCTTGAAGGTCCACTCGAACTCAAATAAAAACGTCGAGTCGATATGAAGTCAACTTTTTTCGCTTTCACGAATTATTTGAGTCGACCATTGCTCTTCTTGAAGGTCCATTCGAACTCAAATCAACACGTCGATTCGATATGAAGTCAACTATTTTCCGTATTCACGAAGTATTTGAGTCGACAATTGATCTTCTTGAAGGTCCATTCGAACTCAAATAAACACGTCGAGTCGATATGAAGTCAACTTTTTCCCGTTTTCACGAAGTATTTGTGTCGACAATTGCTCTTTTTGAAGGTCCCCTCGAACTTAAATAAAAACGTCGAGTCGATATGAAGTCAACTTCTTTTTGTTTTTACGAAGTATTTGAGTCGACAATTGCTCTTCATGAAGGTCCATTCGAACTCAAATAAACACGTCGAGTCGATATAAAGTCAACTATTTTCCGTTTTCACGAAGTATTTGAGTCGACAATTGCTCTTCTTGAAGGTCCATTCGAACTCAAATAAACACCTCGAGTCGATATGAAGTCAACTTTTTTTCGGTTTCACGAAGTATCTGAGTCGACAATTGCTCTTCATGAAGGTCCATTCAAACTCAAATAAACACGTCGAGTCGATATGAAGTCAACTTTTTTCCGTTTTTACGAAGTATTTGAGTCGACAATTGCTCTTCGTGAAGGTCCATTCGAACTCAGATAAACACCTCGAGTCGATATGAAGTCAACTTTTTTTCGTTTTCACTAAGTATTTGAGTCGACAGTTGCTCTTCTTGAAGGTCCCCTCGAACTCAAATAAAAACGTCGAGTTGATATGAAGTAAACTTTTTTCCGTTTTTACGAAGTATTTGAGTCGACAATTGCTCTTCATGAAGGTCCATTCGAACTCAAATAAACACTTCGAGTCGATATGAAGTCAACTTTCTTTCGGTTTCACGAAGTATTTGAGTCGACAATTGCTCTTCATGAAGGTCCATTCGAACTCAAATCAACACGTCGAGTCGATATGAAGTCAACTTTTTTCCGTTTTCACGAAGTATTTGAGTCGACAATTGCTCTTCATGAAGGTCCATTCGAATTCAAATAAACACCTCGAGTTGATATGAAGTCAACTTTCTTTAGGTTTCACGATGTATTTGAGTCGACAATACCTCTTCATGAAGGTCCATTCGAACTCAAATAAACACGTCGAGTCGATATGAAGTCAACTTTTTTCCGTTTTCACGAAGTATTTGAGTCGACTATTGCTCTCCTTGAAGGTCCATTCGAACTCAAATAAACACGTTGCGGCGATATGAAGTCAACTTTTTCCCGTTTTCACGAAGTATTTGATTCGACAATTGCTCTCCTCGAACGTCCATTCGAACTCAAATAAACACGTCGAGTCGATATGAAGTCAACTTTTTTCCGTTTTCACGTAGTATTTGAGTCGACAATTGCTCTTCTTGAAGGTCCCCTCGAACTCAAATAAACACCTCGAGTCGATATGAAGTCAACTTTCTTTAGGTTTCACGAAGTATTTGAGTCGACAATTGCTCTCCTTGAAGGTTCATTCGAACTCAAATAAACACGTCGCGGCGATATGAAGTCAACTTTTCCCGTTTTCACGAAGTATTTGATTCGACGATTGCTCTCCTCGAAGGTCCATTCGAACTCAAATAAACACGTCGAGTCGATATGAAGTCAACTTTTTTCCGTTTTCACGTAGTATTTGAGTCGACAATTGCTCTTCTTGAAGGTCCATTCGAACTCAAATGAACACGTCGAGTCGATATGAAGTAAACTTTTTTCCGCTTTCACGAAGGATTTGAGTTGACAATTGCTCTTCTTGAAGGTCCATTCAAACTCAAATAAACACGTCGAGTCGATATGAAGTCAACTTTTTCCCGTTTTCACGAAGTATTTGAGTCAACAATTGCTCTTCTTGAAGGTCCATTCAAACTCAAATAAACACGTCGAGTTGATATGAAGTCAACTATTTTCCGTTTTCACGAAGTATTTGAGTCGACGATTGCTCTTCATGAAGGTCCATTCAAACTCAAATAAGCACGTCGAGTTGATATGAAGTCAACTATTTTCCGTTTTCACGAAGTATTTGAGTCGACAATTGCTCTTCGTGAAGGTCCATTCGAACTCAAATAAACACGTACAGTCGATATGAATCCAACTTTCTTTCGGTTTCACGAAGTACTCGTATTTGAGTCGACAATTGCTCTTCTTGAAGGTCCATTCGAACTCAAATAAACACCTCGAGTCGATATGAAGTCAACTTTTTTTCGTTTTCACGAAGTATTTGAGTCGACAGTTGCTCTTCTTGAAGGTCCACTCGAACTCAAATAAAAACGTCGAGTCGATATGAAGTCAACTTTTTTCGCTTTCACGAATTATTTGAGTCGACCATTGCTCTTCTTGAAGGTCCATTCGAACTCAAATCAACACGTCGATTCGATATGAAGTCAACTATTTTCCGTATTCACGAAGTATTTGAGTCGACAATTGATCTTCTTGAAGGTCCATTCGAACTCAAATAAAAACGTCGAGTCGATATGAAGTCAACTTTTATCCGTTTTTACGAAGTATTTGAGTCGACAATTGCTCTTCATGAAGGTCCATTCGAACTCAAATAAACACCTCGAGTCGATATGAAGTCAACTTTTTTTCGGTTTCACGAAGTATCTGAGTCGACAATTGCTCTTCTTGAAGGTCCCCTCGAACTCAAATAAACACCTCGAGTCGATATGAAGTCAACTTTCTTTAGGTTTCACGATGTATTTGAGTCGACAATACCTGTTCATGAAGGTCCATTCAAACTCAAATAAACACCTCGAGTCGATGTGAAGTCAACTTTTTTTTGTTATCACGAAGTATTTGAGTCGACAGTTGCTCTTCTTGAAGGTCCATTCGAACTCAAATCAACACGTCGCGGCGATATGAAGTCAACTTTTTCCCGTTTTCACGAAGTATTTGATTCGACAATTGCTCTCCTCGAAGGTCCATTCGAACTCAAATAAACACGTCGAGTCGATATGAAGTCAACTTTTTTTCGTTTTCACGAAGTATTTGAGTCGACAGTTGCTCTTCTTGAAGGTCCATTCGAACTCAAATAAACACGTCGAGTCGATATGATGTCAACTTTTTTCCGTTTTCACGTAGTATTTGAGTCGACAATTGCTCTTCTTGAAGGTCCCCTCGAACTCAAATAAACACCTCGAGTCGATATGAAGTCAACTTTCTTTAGGTTTCACGATGTATTTGAGTCGACAATACCTCTTCATGAAGGTCCATTCGAACTCAAATAAACACGTCGAGTCGATATGAAGTCAACTTTTTTTCGTTTTCACGAAGTATTTGAGTCGACAATTGCTCTCCTTGAAGGTCCATTCGAACTCAAATAAACACGTCGCGGCGATATGAAGTCAACTTTTTCCCGTTTTCACGAAGTATTTGATTCGACGATTGCTCTCCTCGAAGGTCCATTCGAACTCAAATAAACACGTCGAGTCGATATGAAGTCAACTTTTTTCCGTTTTCACGTAGTATTTGAGTCGACAATTGCTCTCCTCGAAGGTCCATTCGAACTCAAATAAACACGTCGAGTCGATATGAAGTCAACTTTTTCCCGTTTTCACGAAGTATTTGATTCGACAATTGCTCTCCTCGAAGGTCCATTCGAACTCAAACAAACATGTCGAGTCGATATGAAGTAAACTTTTTTCCGTTTTCACGAATTATTTGAGTCGACAATTGCTCTTCTTGAAGGTCCATTCGAACTCAAATAAACACCTCGAGTCGATTTGAAGTCAACTTTTTTTCGTTTTCACGAAGTATTTGAGTCGACAGTTGCTCTCCTTGAAGGTCCATTCGAACTCAAATAAACACGTTGCGGCGATATGAAGTCAACTTTTTCCCGTTTTCACGAAGTATTTGATTCGACAATTGCTCTCCTCGAACGTCCATTCGAACTCAAATAAACACGTCGAGTCGATATGAAGTCAACTTTTTTCCGTTTTCACGTAGTATTTGAGTCGACAATTGCTCTTCTTGAAGGTCCCCTCGAACTCAAATAAACACCTCGAGTCGATATGAAGTCAACTTTCTTTAGGTTTCACGATGTATTTGAGTCGACAATACCTCTTCATGAAGGTCCATTCGAACTCAAATAAACACGTCGAGTCGATATGAAGTCAACTTTTTTTCGTCTTCACTAAGTATTTGAGTCGACAATTGCTCTTCTTGAAGGTCCATTCGAACTCAAATAAACACGTCGAGTCGATATGAAGTCAACTTTTTTTCGTTTTCACGAAGTATTTGAGTCGACAATTGCTCTCCTTGAAGGTTCATTCGAACTCAAATAAACACGTCGCGGCGATATGAAGTCAACTTTTTCCCGTTTTCACGAAGTATTTGATTCGACGATTGCTCTCCTCGAAGGTCCATTCGAACTCAAATAAACACGTCGAGTCGATATGAAGTCAACTTTTTTCCGTTTTCACGTAGTATTTGAGTCGACAATTGCTCTTCTTGAAGGTCCATTCGAACTCAAATGAACACGTCGAGTCGATATGAAGTAAACTTTTTTCCGCTTTCACGAAGGATTTGAGTTGACAATTGCTCTTCTTGAAGGTCCATTCGAACTCAAATAAACACGTCGAGTCGATATGAAGTCAACTTTTTCCCGTTTTCACGAAGTATTTGAGTCAACAATTGCTCTTCTTGAAGGTCCATTCAAACTCAAATAAACACGTCGAGTTGATATGAAGTCAACTATTTTCCGTTTTCACGAAGTATTTGAGTCGACAATTGCTCTTCATGAAGGTCCATTCAAACTCAAATAAGCACGTCGAGTTGATATGAAGTCAACTATTTTCCGTTTTCACGAAGTATTTGAGTCGACAATTGCTCTTCGTGAAGGTCCATTCGAACTCAAATAAACACGTACAGTCGATATGAATCCAACTTTCTTTCGGTTTCACGAAGTACTCGTATTTGAGTCGACAATTGCTCTTCTTGAAGGTCCATTCGAACTCAAATAAACACCTCGAGTCGATATGAAGTCAACTTTTTTTCGTTTTCACGAAGTATTTGAGTCGACAGTTGCTCTTCTTGAAGGTCCACTCGAACTCAAATAAAAACGTCGAGTCGATATGAAGTCAACTTTTTTCGCTTTCACGAATTATTTGAGTCGACCATTGCTCTTCTTGAAGGTCCATTCGAACTCAAATCAACACGTCGATTCGATATGAAGTCAACTATTTTCCGTATTCACGAAGTATTTGAGTCGACAATTGATCTTCTTGAAGGTCCATTCGAACTCAAATAAACACGTCGAGTCGATATGAAGTCAACTTTTTCCCGTATTCACGAAGTATTTGTGTCGACAATTGCTCTTTTTGAAGGTCCCCTCGAACTTAAATAAAAACGTCGAGTCGATATGAAGTCAACTTCTTTTTGTTTTTACGAAGTATTTGAGTCGACAATTGCTCTTCATGAAGGTCCATTCGAACTCAAATAAACACGTCGAGTCGATATAAAGTCAACTATTTTCCGTTTTCACGAAGTATCTGAGTCGACAATTGCTCTTCATGAAGGTCCATTCAAACTCAAATAAACACGTCGAGTCGATATGAAGTCAACTTTTTTCCGTTTTTACGAAGTATTTGAGTCGACAATTGCTCTTCGTGAAGGTCCATTCGAACTCAGATAAACACCTCGAGTCGATATGAAGTCAACTTTTTTTCGTTTTCACTAAGTATTTGAGTCGACAGTTGCTCTTCTTGAAGGTCCCCTCGAACTCAAATAAAAACGTCGAGTTGATATGAAGTAAACTTTTTTCCGTTTTTACGAAGTATTTGAGTCGACAATTGCTCTTCATGAAGGTCCATTCGAACTCAAATAAACACTTCGAGTCGATATGAAGTCAACTTTCTTTCGGTTTCACGAAGTATTTGAGTCGACAATTGCTCTTCATGAAGGTCCATTCGAACTCAAATCAACACGACGAGTCGTTATGAAGTCAACTTTTTCCCGTTTTCACGAAGTATTTGAGTCGACAATTGCTCTTCTTGAAGGTCCATTCAAACTCAAATAAACACGTCGAGTTGATATGAAGTTAACTATTTTCCGTTTTCACGAAGTATTTGAGTCGACAATTGCTCTTCATGAAGGTCCATTCAAACTCAAATAAGCACGTCGAGTTGATATGAAGTCAACTATTTTCCGTTTTCACGAAGTATTTGAGTCGACAATTGCTCTTCTTGAAGGTCCATTCGAACTCAAATAAACACCTCGAGTCGATATGAAGTCAACTTTTTTTCGGTTTCACGAAGTATCTGAGTCGACAATTGCTCTTCATGAAGGTCCATTCAAACTCAAATAAACACGTCGAGTCGATATGAAGTCAACTTTTTTCCGTTTTTACGAAGTATTTGAGTCGACAATTGCTCTTCGTGAAGGTCCATTCGAACTCAGATAAACACCTCGAGTCGATATGAAGTCAACTTTTTTTCGTTTTCACTAAGTATTTGAGTCGACAGTTGCTCTTCTTGAAGGTCCCCTCGAACTCAAATAAAAACGTCGAGTTGATATGAAGTAAACTTTTTTCCGTTTTTACGAAGTATTTGAGTCGACAATTGCTCTTCATGAAGGTCCATTCGAACTCAAATAAACACTTCGAGTCGATATGAAGTCAACTTTCTTTCGGTTTCACGAAGTATTTGAGTCGACAATTGCTCTTCATGAAGGTCCTTTCGAACTCAAATCAACACGACGAGTCGTTATGAAGTCAACTTTTTCCCGTTTTCACGAAGTATTTGAGTCGACAATTGCTCTTCTTGAAGGTCCATTCGAACTCAAATAAACAAGTCGAGTCGATATGAAGTCAACTTTTTTCCGTTTTTACGAAGTATTTGAATCGACAATTGCTCTTCATGAAGGTCCATTCAAACTCAAATAAACACGTCGAGTCGATATGAAGTCAACTTTTTTCCGTTTTCACGAAGTATTTGAGTCGACAATTGCTCTTCGTGAAGGTCCATTCGAACTCAGATAAAAACCTCGAGTCGATATGAAGTCAACTTTTTTTCGTTTTCACTAAGTATTTGAGTCGACAGTTGCTCTTCTTGAAGGTCCTCTCGAACTCGAATAAAAACGTCGAGTTGATATGAAGTAAACTTTTTTCCGTTTTTACGAAGTATTTGAGTCGACAATTGCTCTTCATGAAGGTCCATTCGAACTCAAATAAACACTTCGAGTCGATATGAAGTCAACTTTCTTTCGGTTTCACGAAGTATTTGAGTCGACAATTGCTCTTCATGAAGGTCCATTCGAACTCAAATAAACATGTCGAGTCGATATGAAGTCAACTATTATCCGTTTTCACGAAGTATTTGATTCGACAATTGCTCTCCTCGAAGGTCCATTCGAACTCAAACAAACACGTCGAGTCGATATGAAGTAAACTTTTTTCCGTTTTCACGAAGTATTTGAGTCGACAATTGCTCTTCTTGAAGGTCCATTCGAACTCAAATAAACACCTCGAATCGATATGAAGTCAACTTTCTTTCGTTTTCACGAATGATTTTACTCGACAACTGCTCTTCTTGAAGGTCCATTCGAACTCAGATAAACACATCGAGTCGATATGAAGTCAACATTTTTTCGTTTTCACGAAGTATTTGAGTCGACAATACCTCTTCATGAAGGTCCATTCGAACTCAAATAAACACGTCGAGTCGATATGAAGTCAACTTTTTTCCGTATTCACGAAGTATTTGAGTCGACTATTGCTCTCCTTGAAGGTCCATTCGAACTCAAATAAACACGTCGCGGCGATATGAAGTCAACTTTTTCCCGTTTTCACGAAGTATTTGATTCGACAATTGCTCTCCTCTAAGGTCCATTCGAACTCAAATAAACACGTCGAGTCGATATGAAGTCAACTTTTTTCCGTTTTCACGTAGTATTTGAGTCGACAATTGCTCTTCTTGAAGGTCCCCTCGAACTCAAATAAACACCTCGAGTCGATATGATTCAACTTTCTTTAGGTTTCACGATGTATTTGAGTCGACAATACCTCTTCATGAAGGTCCATTCGAACTCAAATAAACACGTCGAGTCGATATGAAGTCAACGTTTTTTCGTTTTCACGAAGTATTTGAGTCGACAATTGCTCTCCTTGAAGGTCCATTCGAACTCAAATAAACATGTCGAATCGATATGAAGTCAACTTTTTCCCGTTTTCACGAAGTATTTGAGTCGACAATTGCTCTTCTTGAAGGTCCATTCGAACTCAAACAAACACGTCGAGTCGATATGAAGTAAACTTTTTTCCGTTTTCACGAAGTATTTGAGTCGACAATTGCTCTTCTTGAAGGTCCATTCGAACTCAAATAAACACCTCGAGTCGATTTGAAGTCAACTTTTTTTCGTTTTCACGAAGTATTTGAGTCGACAATTGCTCTTCATGAAGGTCCATTCGAATTCAAATAAACACCTCGAGTCGATATGAAGTCAACTTTTTTTCGTCTTCACTAAGTATTTGAGTCGACAATTGCTCTTCTTGAAGGTCCATTCGAACTCAAATAAACACGTCGAGTCGATATGAAGTCAACTTTTTTTCGTTTTCACGAAGTATTTGAGTCGACAATTGCTCTCCTTGAAGGTCCATTCGAACTCAAATAAACACGTCGCGGCGATATGAAGTCAACTTTTTCCCGTTTTCACGAAGTATTTGATTCGACGATTGCTCTCCTCGAAGGTCCATTCGAACTCAAATAAACACGTCGAGTCGATATGAAGTCAACTTTTTTCCGTTTTCACGTAGTATTTGAGTCGACAATTGCTCTCCTCGAAGGTCCATTCGAACTCAAATAAACACGTCGAATCGATATGAAGTCAACTTTTTTCCGTTTTCACGTAGTATTTGAGTCGACAATTGCTCTTCTTGAAGGTCCCCTCGAACTCAAATAAACACCTCGAGTCGATATGAAGTCAACTTTCTTTAGGTTTCACGATGTATTTGAGTCGACAATACCTCTTCATGAAGGTCCATTCGAACTCAAATAAACACGTCTAGTCGATATGAAGTCAACTATTTTCCGTTTTCACGAAGTATTTGAGTCGACTATTGCTCTCCTTGAAGGTCCATTCGAACTCAAATAAACACGTCGCGGCGATATGAAGTCAACTTTTTCCCGTTTTCACGAAGTATTTGATTCGACAATTGCTCTCCTCGAAGGTCCATTCGAACTCAAATAAACACGTCGAGTCGATATGAAGTCAACTTTTTTCCGTTTTCACGTAGTATTTGAGTCGACAATTGCTCTTCTTGAAGGTCCCCTCGAACTCAAATAAACACCTCGAGTCGATATGAAGTCAACGTTTTTTCGTTTTCACGAAGTATTTGAGTCGACAATTGCTCTTCTTGAAGGTCCATTCAAACTCAAATAAACACCTCGAGTCGATATGAAGTCAACTTTTTCCCGTTTTCACGAAGTATTTGATTCGACAATTGCTCTCCTCGAAGGTCCATTCGAACTCAAATAAACACCTCGAGTCGATTTGAATACAACTTTTTTTCGTTTTCACGAAGTATTTGAGTCGACAATTGCTCTTCATGAAGGTCCATTCGAATTCAAATAAACACCTCGAGTCGATAATATCGACTCATATTATCGACTCATGTCATATTATGAAGTCAACTTTTTTTCGTCTTCACTAAGTATTTGAGTCGACAATTGCTCTCCTTGAAGGTCCATTCGAACTCAAATAAACACGTCGCGGCGATATGAAGTCAACTTTTTCCCGTTTTCAGGAAGTATTTGATTCGACGATTGCTCTCCTCGAAGGTCCATTCGAACTCAAATAAACACGTCGAGTCGATATGAAGTCAACTTTTTTCCGTTTTCACGTAGTATTTGAGTCGACAATTGCTCTTCTTGAAGGTCCATTCGAACTCAAATAAACACGTCGAGTCGTTATGAAGTCAACTATTTTCCGTTTTCACGAAGTATCTGAGTCGAAAATTGCTCTTCATGAAGGTCCATTCAAACTCAAATAAACACCTCGAGTCGATATGAAGTCAACTTTCTTTAGGATTCACGATGTATTTGAGTCGACAATACCTCTTCATGAAGGTCCATTCGAACTCAAATAAACACCTCGAGTCGATATGAAGTCAACGTTTTTTCGTTTTCACGAAGTATTTGAGTCGACAATTGCTCTCCTCGAAGGTCCATTCGAACTCAAACATACATGTCGAGTCGATATGAAGTAAACTTTTTTCCGTTTTCACGAATTATTTGAGTCGACAATTGCTCTTCTTGAAGGTCCATTCGAGCTCAAATAAACACCTCGAGTCGATTTGAAGTCAACTTTTTTTCGTTTTCACGAAGTATTTGAGTCGACAGTTGCTCTTCTTGAAATTCCATTCGAACTCAAATCAACACGTCGAGTCGATATGAAGTCAACTTTTTTCAGTTTTCACGAAGTACTTGAGTCGACAATTGCTCTTCATGAAGGTCCATTCGAATTCAAATAAACACCTCGAGTCGATATGAAATCAACTTTCTTTAGGTTTCACGATGTATTTGAGTCGACAATACCTCTTCATGAAGGTCCATTCGAACTCAAATAAACACGTCGAGTCGATATGAAGTCAACTTTTTTCCGTTTTCACGAAGTATTTGAGTCGACTATTGCTCTCCTTGAAGGTCCATTCGAACTCAAATAAACACGTCGCGGCGATATGAAGTCAACTTTTTCCCGTTTTCACGAAGTATTTGATTCGACAATTGCTCTCCTCGAAGGTCCATTCGAACTCAAATAAACACGTCGAGTCGATATGAAGTCAACTTTTTTCCGTTTTCACGTAGTATTTGAGTCGACAATTGCTCTTCTTGAAGGTCCCCTCGAACTCAAATAAACACCTCGAGTCGATATGAAGTCAACTTTCTTTAGGTTTCACAATGTATTTGAGTCGACAATACCTCTTCATGAAGGTCCATTCGAACTCAAATAAACACGTCGAGTCGATATGAAGTCAACTTTTTTTCGTCTTCACTAAGTATTTGAGTCGACAATTGCTCTTCTTGAAGGTCCATTCGAACTCAAATAAACACGTCGAGTCGATATGAAGTCAACTTTTTTTCGTTTTCACGAAGTATTTGAGTCGACCATTGCTCTCCTCTAAGGTCCATTCGAACTCAAATAAACACGTCGCGGCGATATGAAGTCAACTTTTTCCCGTTTTCACGAAGTATTTGATTCGACGATTGCTCTCCTCGAAGGTCCATTCGAACTCAAATAAACACGTCGAGTCGATATGAAGTCAACTTTTTTCCGTTTTCACGTAGTATTTGAGTCGACAATTGCTCTTCTTGAAGGTCCATTCGAACTCAAATAAACACGTCGAGTCGATATGAAGTAAACTTTTTTCCGCTTTCACGAAGTATTTGAGTTGACAATTGCTCTTCTTGAAGGTCCATTCGAACTCAAATAAACACGTCGAGTCGATATGAAGTCAACTTTTTCCCGTTTTCACGAAGTATTTGAGTCAACAATTGCTCTTCTTGAAGGTCCATTCAAACTCAAATAAACACGTCGAGTTGATATGAAGTCAACTATTTTCCGTTTTCACGAAGTATTTGAGTCAACAATTGCTCTTTATGAAGGTCCATTCAAACTCAAATAAGCACGTCGAGTTGATATGAAGTCAACTATTTTCCGTTTTCACGAAGTATTTGAGTCGACAATTGCTCTTCGTGAAGGTCCATTCGAACTCAAATAAACACGTACAGTCGATATGAATCCAACTTTCTTTCGGTTTCACGAAGTATTTGAGTCGACAATTGCTCTTCTTGAAGGTCCATTCGAACTCAAATAAACACCTCGAATCGATGTGAAGTCAACTTTTTATCGTTTTCAAGAAGTATTTGACTCGACTGTTGCTCTTCTTGAAGGTCCATTAGAACTCAAATAAACACCTCGAGTCGATATGAAGTCAACTTTTTTTCGTTTTCACGAAGTATTTGAGTCGACAGTTGCTCTTCTTGAAGGTCCACTCGAACTCAAATAAAAACGTCGAGTCGATATGAAGTAAACTTTTTTCCGCTTTCACGAAGTATTTGAGTTGACAATTGCTCTTCTTGAAGGTCCATTCGAACTCAAATAAACACGTCGAGTCGATATGAAGTCAACTTTTTCCCGTTTTCACGAAGTATTTGAGTCAACAATTGCTCTTCTTGAAGGTCCATTCAAACTCAAATAAACACGTCGAGTTGATATGAAGTCAACTATTTTCCGTTTTCACGAAGTATTTGAGTCAACAATTGCTCTTTATGAAGGTCCATTCAAACTCAAATAAGCACGTCGAGTTGATATGAAGTCAACTATTTTCCGTTTTCACGAAGTATTTGAGTCGACAATTGCTCTTCGTGAAGGTCCATTCGAACTCAAATAAACACGTACAGTCGATATGAATCCAACTTTCTTTCGGTTTCACGAAGTATTTGAGTCGACAATTGCTCTTCTTGAAGGTCCATTCGAACTCAAATAAACACCTCGAATCGATGTGAAGTCAACTTTTTATCGTTTTCAAGAAGTATTTGACTCGACTGTTGCTCTTCTTGAAGGTCCATTAGAACTCAAATAAACACCTCGAGTCGATATGAAGTCAACTTTTTTTCGTTTTCACGAAGTATTTGAGTCGACAGTTGCTCTTCTTGAAGGTCCACTCGAACTCAAATAAAAACGTCGAGTCGATATGAAGTCAACTTTTTTCGTTTTCACGAATTATTTGAGTCGACCATTGCTCTTCTTGAAGGTCCATTCGAACTCAAATAAACACCTCGAGTCGATATGAAGTCAACTTTCTGTCGGTTTCCCGAAGTATTTGAGTCGACAATTGCTCTTCATGAAGGTCCATTCGAACTCAAATCAACACGTCGATTCGATATGAAGTCAACTATTTTCCGTATTCACGAAGTATTTGAGTCGACAATTGATCTTCTTGAAGGTCCATTCGAACTCAAATAAACACGTCGAGTCGATATGAAGTCAACTTTTTCCCGTTTTCACGAAGTATTTGTGTCGACAATTGCTCTTTTTGAAGGTCCCCTCGAACTTAAATAAAAACGTCGAGTCGATATGAAGTCAACTTCTTTCCGTTTTACGAAGTATTTGAGTCGACAATTGCTCTTCATGAAGGTCCATTCGAACTCAAATAAACACGTCGAGTCGATATAAAGTCAACTATTTTCCGTTTTCACGAAGTATTTGAGTCGACAATTGCTCTTCTTGAAGGTCCATTCGAACTCAAATAAACACCTCGAGTCGATATGAAGTCAACTTTTTTTCGGTTTCACGAAGTATCTGAGTCGACAATTGCTCTTCATGAAGGTCCATTCAAACTCAAATAAACACGTCGAGTCGATATGAAGTCAACTTTTTTCCGTTTTCACGAAGTATTTGAGCCGACAATTGCTCTTCGTGAAGGTCCATTCGAACTCAGATAAACACCTCGAGTCGATATGAAGTCAACTTTTTTTCGTTTTCACTAAGTATTTGAGTCGACAGTTGCTCTTCTTGAAGGTCCCCTCGAACTCAAATAAAAACGTCGAGTTGATATGAAGTAAACTTTTTTCCGTTTTTACGAAGTATTTGAGTCGACAATTGCTCTTCATGAAGGTCCATTCGAACTCAAATAAACACTTCGAGTCGATATGAAGTCAACATTCTTTCGGTTTCACGAAGTATTTGAGTCGACAATTGCTCTTCATGAAGGTCCATTCGAACTCAAATCAACACGACGAGTCGATATGAAGTCAACTTTTTCCCGTTTTCACGGAGTATTTAAGTCGACAATTGCTCTTCTTGAAGGTCCATTCGAACTCAAATAAACAAGTCGAGTCGATATGAAGTCAACTTTTTTCCGTTTTTACGAAGTATTTGAGTCGACAATTGCTCTTCATGAAGGTCCATTCAAACTCAAATAAACACGTCGAGTCGATATGAAGTCAACTTTTTTCCGTTTTCACGAAGTATTTGAGTCGACAATTGCTCTTCGTGAAGGTCCATTTGAACTCAGATAAAAACCTCGAGTCGATATGAAGTCAACTTTTTTTCGTTTTCACTAAGTATTTGAGTCGACAGTTGCTCTTCTTGAAGGTCCTCTCGAACTCGAATAAAAACGTCGAGTTGATATGAAGTAAACTTTTTTCCGTTTTTACGAAGTATTTGAGTCGACAATTGCTCTTCATGAAGGTCCATTCGAACTCAAATAAACACTTCGAGTCGATATGAAGTCAACTTTCTTTCGGTTTCACGAAGTATTTGAGTCGACAGTTGCTCTTTTTGAAGGTCCCGTCGAACTCAAATAAAAACGTCGAGTCGATATGAAGTCAACTTTTTTCCGTTTTTACGAAGTATTTGAGTCGACAATTGCTCTTCTTGAAGGTCCATTCGAACTCAAATAAACAAGTCGAGTCGATATGAAGTCAACTATTTTCCGTTTTCCCGAAGTATTTGAGTCGACAATTGCTCTTCATGAAGGTACATTCGAACTCAAATCAACACGTCGAGTCGATATGAAGTCAACTATTTTCCGTATTCACGAAGTATTTGAGTCGACAATTGCTCTTCTTGAAGGCCCATTCGAACTCAAATAAACACGTCGAGTCGATATGAAGTCAACTTTTTCCCGTTTTCACGAAGTATTTGAGTCAACAATTGCTCTTCTTGAAGGTCCATTCGAACTCAAATAACCATTTCGAGTCGATATGAAGTCAACTATCTATTCGATTTTCATGAAGTATTTGAATCAATAATTGCTCTCCTTGAAGGTCCATTCGAACTCAAATAAACACTTCGAGTAGATATGAAGTCAACTTTTTTCCGTTTTTACGAAGTATTTGAGTCGACAATTGCTCTTCTTGAAGTTCCATTCGATTTCAAATAAACTCCTCGAATCGATATGAAGTCTACTTTTTTTCGGTTTCACGAAGTATTTGAGTCGACAATTGCTCTTCATGAAGGTCCATTCTAACTCAAATAAACACCTCTAGTCGATATGAAGTCAACTTTGTTTCGGTTTCACGAAGTATTTGAGTCGACAATTGCTCTTCTTGAAGGTGCATTCGAACTCAAATAAACACGTCGAGTCGATATGAAGTCAACTTTTTTTCGTTTTCACGAAGTATTTGAGTCGACAATTGCTCTTCTTGAAGGTCCATTCGAACTCAAATCAACACGTCGAGTCGATATGAAGTCAACTTTCTTTCGGTTTCACGAAGTATTTGAGTCGACAATTGCTCTTCATGAAGGTCCATTCGAACTCAAATCAACACGTCGAGTCGATATGAAGTCAACTATTTTCCGTTTTCAAGAAGTATTTGAGTCGATTGTTGCTCTTCTTGAAGGTCCATTCGAACTCAAATAAACAAGTCGAGTCGATATGAAGTCAACTTTTTTCCGTTTTTACGAAGTATTTGAGTCGACAATTGCTCTTCGTGAAGGTCCATTCAAACTAAACACGTACAGTCGATATGAATCCAACTTTCTTTCGGTTTCACGAAGTATTTGAGTCGACAATTGCTCTTCATGAAGGTCCATTCGAACTCAAATCAACACGTCGAGTCGATATGAAGTCAACTTTTTTCCGTTTTCACGAAGTATTTGCGTCGACAATTGCTCTTCATGAAGGTCCATTCAAACTCAAATAAACACGTCGAGTTGATATGAAGTCAACTATTTTCCGTTTTCACGAAGTATTTGAGTCGACAATTGCTCTTCGTGAAGGTCCATTCGAACTCAAATAAACACGTACAGATGATATGAATCCAACTTTCTTTCGGTTTCACGAAGTATTTGAGTCGACAATTGCTCTTCATGAAGGTACATTCGAACTCAAATCAACACGTCGAGTCGATATGAAGTCAACTATTTTCCGTATTCACGAAGTATTTGAGTCGACAATTGCTCTTCTTGAAGGCCCATTCGAACTCAAATAAACACGTCGAGTCGATATGAAGTCAACTTTTTCCCGTTTTCACGAAGTATTTGAGTCAACAATTGCTCTTCTTGAAGGTCCATTCGAACTCAAATAACCATTTCGAGTCGATATGAAGTCAACTATCTATTCGATTTTCATGAAGTATTTGAATCAATAATTGCTCTCCTTGAAGGTCCATTCGAACTCAAATAAACACTTCGAGTAGATATGAAGTCAACTTTTTTCCGTTTTTACGAAGTATTTGAGTCGACAATTGCTCTTCTTGAAGTTCCATTCGATTTCAAATAAACTCCTCGAATCGATATGAAGTCTACTTTTTTTCGGTTTCACGAAGTATTTGAGTCGACAATTGCTCTTCATGAAGGTCCATTCTAACTCAAATAAACACCTCTAGTCGATATGAAGTCAACTTTGTTTCGGTTTCACGAAGTATTTGAGTCGACAATTGCTCTTCTTGAAGGTGCATTCGAACTCAAATAAACACGTCGAGTCGATATGAAGTCAACTTTTTTTCGTTTTCACGAAGTATTTGAGTCGACAATTGCTCTTCTTGAAGGTCCATTCGAACTCAAATCAACACGTCGAGTCGATATGAAGTCAACTTTCTTTCGGTTTCACGAAGTATTTGAGTCGACAATTGCTCTTCATGAAGGTCCATTCGAACTCAAATCAACACGTCGAGTCGATATGAAGTCAACTATTTTCCGTTTTCAAGAAGTATTTGAGTCGATTGTTGCTCTTCTTGAAGGTCCATTCGAACTCAAATAAACAAGTCGAGTCGATATGAAGTCAACTTTTTTCCGTTTTTACGAAGTATTTGAGTCGACAATTGCTCTTCGTGAAGGTCCATTCAAACTAAACACGTACAGTCGATATGAATCCAACTTTCTTTCGGTTTCACGAAGTATTTGAGTCGACAATTGCTCTTCATGAAGGTCCATTCGAACTCAAATCAACACGTCGAGTCGATATGAAGTCAACTTTTTTCCGTTTTCACGAAGTATTTGCGTCGACAATTGCTCTTCATGAAGGTCCATTCAAACTCAAATAAACACGTCGAGTTGATATGAAGTCAACTATTTTCCGTTTTCACGAAGTATTTGAGTCGACAATTGCTCTTCGTGAAGGTCCATTCGAACTCAAATAAACACGTACAGATGATATGAATCCAACTTTCTTTCGGTTTCACGAAGTATTTGAGTCGACAATTGCTCTTCATGAAGGTCCATTCGAACTCAAATCAACACGTCGATTCGATATGAAGTCAACTTTTTCCCGTTTTCACGAAGTATTTGAGTCGACAATTGCTCTTCTTGAAGGTCCCCTCGAACTCAAATAAACACCTCGAGTCGATATGAAGTCAACTTTCTTTCGGTTTCACGATGTATTTGAGTCGACACATGCTCTTCATGAAGGTCCATTCGAACTCAAATAAACACCTCGAGTCGATATGAAGTCAACTTTTTTTCGTTTTCACGAAGTATTTGAGTAGTCAATTGCTCTCCTTGGAGGTCCATTCGAACTCAAATAAACACGTCGAGTCGATATGAAGTCAACTTTTTCCCGTTTTTACGAAGTACCTATTTGATTCGACAATTGCTCTCCTGAAGGTCCATTCGAACTCAAACAAACACGTCGAGTCGATATGAAGTAAACTTTTTTCCGTTTTCACGAAGTATTTGAGTCGACAATTGCTCTTCTTGAAGGTCCATTCGAACTCAAATAAACACCTCGAGTCGATATGAAGTCAACTATTTTCCGTTTTCACGAAGTATTTGAGTCGACAATTGCTCTTCTTGAAGGTCCATTCGAACTGAAATAAACACCTCGAATCGATATGAAGTCAACTTTTTTTCGTTTTCAAGAAGTATTTGACTCGATTGTTGCTCTTCTTGAAGGTCCATTCGAACTCAAATAAACAAGTCGAGTCGATATGAAGTCAACTTTTTTCCGTTTTTACGAAGTATTTGAGTCGACAATTGCTCTTCTTGAAGGTCCATTCGAACTCAAATAAACACGTCGAGTCGATATGAAGTCAACTTTCTTTCGGTTTCACGAAGTATTTGAGTCGACAATTGCTCTTCATGAAGGTCCATTCGAACTCAAATCAACACGTCGAGTCGATATGAAGTCAACTTTCTTTCGGTTTCACGAAGTATTTGAGTCGACAATTGCTCTTCATGAAGGTCCATTCGAACTCAAATCAACACGTCGAGTCGATATGAAGTCAACTATTTTCCGTTTTCACGAAGTATTTGAGTCGACAATTGCTCTTCTTGAAGGTCCATTCGAACTCAAATAAACACCTCGAAAAGTCAACTTTTTTTCGGTTTCACGAAGTATCTGAGTCGACAATTGCTCTTCATGAAGGTCCATTCGAACTCAAATAAACAAGTCGAGTCGATATGAAGTCAACTTTTTTCCGTTTTTACGAAGTATTTGAGTCGACAATTGCTCTTCGTGAAGGTCCATTCAAACTAAACACGTACAGTCGATATGAATCCAACTTTCTTTCGGTTTCACGAAGTATTTGAGTCGACAATTGCTCTTCATGAAGGTCCATTCGAACTCAAATCAACACGTCGAGTCGATATGAAGTCAACTTTTTTCCGTTTTCACGAAGTATTTGCGTCGACAATTGCTCTTCATGAAGGTCCATTCAAACTCAAATAAACACGTCGAGTTGATATGAAGTCAACTATTTTCCGTTTTCACGAAGTATTTGAGTCGACAATTGCTCTTCGTGAAGGTCCATTCGAACTCAAATAAACACGTCGATTCGATATGAAGTCAACTATTTTCCGTATTCACGAAGTATTTGAGTCGACAATTGCTCTTCTTGAAGGTCCCCTCGAACTCAAATAAACACCTCGAGTCGATATGAAGTCAACTTTCTTTCGGTTTCACGATGTATTTGAGTCGACACATGCTCTTCATGAAGGTCCATTCGAACTCAAATAAACACCTCGAGTCGATATGAAGTCAACTTTTTTTCGTTTTCACGAAGTATTTGAGTAGTCAATTGCTCTCCTTGAAGGTCCATTCGAACTCAAATAAACACGTCGAGTCGATATGAAGTCAACTTTTTCCCGTTTTTACGAAGTACCTATTTGATTCGACAATTGCTCTCCTGAAGGTCCATTCGAACTCAAACAAACACGTCGAGTCGATATGAAGTAAACTTTTTTCCGTTTTCACGAAGTATTTGAGTCGACAATTGCTCTTCTTGAAGGTCCATTCGAACTCAAATAAACACCTCGAGTCGATATGAAGTCAACTTTTGTTCGTTTTCACGAAGTATTTGTGTCGACAATTGCTCTTCTTGAAGGTCCATTCGAACTCAAATAAACACGTCAAGTCGATATGAAGGATCCTTTTTTCCGTTTTCAGGAAATATTTGAGTCGACAATTGCTCTTCTTGAAGGTCCATTCGAACTCAAAGAAACACGTCGAGTCGATATGAAGTCAACTTTTTTTTTGTTTTCACGAAGTATTTTAGTCGACAATTGCGCTTCTTGAAGGTCCATTCGAACTCATATAAACACCTCGAGTCGATTCGATATGAAGTCAACTTTTTTTTTGTTTTTACGAAGTATTTTATTTTGTTTTTTCGTGATATTTATTTATTGCGACTGAAAATATATACATTTCATCTAGCAATATTTGTTTTCAAATAATTCAAGCTCACTGTTAGGCAGAATTCCAATAAAGTCTAGCCTATTTTTGGAGCAAAGACTAATGGCACAGCACAATTAAGTCCAGTGGTTTGTTTCGATTGAGCCGCCGAAGTTCTCCCTCGTTATTCAGAACGTTGAGCATCTCCAGGTTCTCATGAATGTGGAGGCGATGTTCATGCTTCCTCGCGTATTTGGTGATGATTTTGTTCACAGTCTCTATTCCCAGGTCTCGATGTAAATCATCATTTCGCATGTACCAGGGAGCTCCAACTATACTTCTCAGTAGTTTGTTCTGGAAAGTTTGAATTTTTTTGACATTCGATTTTTTCGCGCAGCCCCACAGCTGTATCCCATAGGTCCAGATGGGGCGAAGTACCTACCTGCTTATATAGGAGCAGCTTGTTTTGGAGAGAAAGATGAGAATTCCTTCCCATCAGCCAGTATATCCTTCTAAACTTTATATTTATAATATATTTATTATATTATTATATTATATTTATAATCTTTCGCATTCTATTCTGATGTCGTTTTGAAGAAGATTGGTAAAATAATAAAACTATATTCTGACTATTTTGTATGACTATTTCTGCATTTTTTTTCATTCCGGCACCCTCCAAGGCATAGGTTCCCTACCTGGGGTACGCGTACCCCTTGGGGGTACGCAACGACCTGGTTGGGGTACGCCGAAAATATTTGGTAATGGCGGACTTCATGTTATGGAAGCATGGAAGCAAGTATTTTTCGAAGAGCATCCTCTTTATTTAGCCTCCTAGTTCCTAAACTCAACTCAGAGTTACAGAACAGCTCAATTACAGTAGGTATTCTAAGTTGCTGACAAAATTGAATCCATGCTGAAGAAAAATGATTTTTGGAAAACCTGTATTCAAAACAATCAAGCTGAAGTTTTTGGCACGCTTCATGATTTCTTGAGTGACAATAATCTGCCCATATCTAACGAAGTGAAACATTAAATAGTGACACATTTGACAAACCTGAAGAACTCTTTTAGAAAGTATTTTCCTAAACGAGGTGACGGAGAGAACTGGATTGCAGATCCTTTCAATGAAGAAAACGTCAAGACAATAACTTTATCGTCAAATAAAAGATTTAAAAAAATATACATATATATATATATTTACTGTAAATATTTACTTTCCATTATTAATGTTCTTGCAACTTTTTTTCTTGGGGGTACAATTTGAAATAAATTTATCTCAAGGGGTACGGCAGTGAAAGAAGGTTGGGAACCGCTGCTCCAAGGAATCACGGAAAAATTAAATTTTACTTCTTATTGCAGGTATTTTGATTTTATATTGTAGATACGTATGACAATAATGATAGCCTTTTAGAGGTAGGTAGGTGCACATCTCAAATGAAGAGTGTAAATTTCTGACTCTAGATTAATACACCAACAGCACGACCCCGATGGGATTCCGTAAGTAGCGAAAAAGTCAGCAAAAAGTACTTGAAGAAGAGCGTGTCATCAAACTGCTGAACAATTCGGAAAAAGTCAGTTTTGAAAGTTTTTTCGTCCTGAAAAATTGCGGAAATAATAGACGACCTTATTCTAGACACCCATTCAAATAATGATAAATTTAAAAGAGGAAAAATTATGATCATAAATTCGCCACTTAAGGCGGGTTCGTTCACATGGATCGGAAAGTACGGAATGCGGATTGTGTAGGTACTTGCGTAGGGCCATGGAAGTACACCCCCAACCATCGACGCTGACCAATCACAGAGCAATACGCAATCCGCATTCCGTACTTTCCGCTCCATGTGAACCCGCGTTTACATGAAGAAGGTACATATGTATGTCTCCTCAATGTGACTGTGCTAAATATAATACCTACATGCACACATCCTTTGTTTAATTACTTACTAAAACCTTGCGGTCAGAGACGGCGAAAGACGTCAGTTTGAACACGACGGGAGAAGTGGAAAATGGTGATATATCCAACGAAATCAACGCCACCTTTACGGAGAGCGGTCTCAACGCGGATTTGGGAACTGGAGAAAAAACTGAGTCCGAACCCGGAATTGAGATCAAGGTACGCCACTAAAACAGAATTAAATGTTTTATACCTACCTAAATTGAATGAAATAGTCGATTTTGAGAACCTTGAATGAGTGGAGAATGCGCAGTGCCCACCAAAGTTTTAGTTTTTTTTTTTTTTTTTTTTTTTTTCAAATGATTTATTGCACCAAGTAACAACTTATTAGCAACATATTTTTGACATAATATGTCAAAAATATGTTATGTAATAAAATATGTTATGTAATATGTTATGTAATAAGTTGTTCAACCTATATAATATATGTGAATTGGTTGAAGTACAACTTAGATACTTAACTAAGCCGCTGATAGTTTTGAAAGTTAGGAGTGCAATTTCGTGCACTTAAACCGATCACTGATTTCACTGAACGGACTTATCGCGAGAACACCTTCACTCACTTCCACAGGTCATGAGGCTTCTTTCTCTTGAGACGTCTGAGTAGGTCGTCAACGTCGAGCAGCTGGACAGCTTTTTCATTGACGTGTACTTGTAACCGCTTGTGATGGGCTATGGCTTGAACCTTGATGACTTCATTGACAGTTGGTATGCGAAGTTCTTTGTGTAGCCGGACATTTCTGGTGTACCGGTAGGTGTCCACACAACATCTCAGCACATTGTTTTGGAAACGTTGGATAATATCGCGGTTACTTTGAGCGGTGCAGCCCCACAACTGCACTCCGTAAGTCTAGACAGGCTTGAGGACTTGATTGTACAGGGTTAATTTGTTCTGGATCGACATTTTTGAGCGTCGGCCCATTAACCAGTACATTTTCCTGAACTTTAGCACCAGTTCTTCTTTTTTCTTCTTGACATGCGCTTTCCAGCGCAATTTAGCATCCAGGGTCATGCCCAGGACGTACAGGAGTGGGCCAAGTACACGTCCTTGGGGAACTCCAGCATGTATTCGGTGCACTTCTGAGTAGGCATCTTCATGCTTTACCCTGAAGAATCGATCTGATAGATAGGATTGCAATAATTCAGCATATTTTGCTGGCAACATTCTTCGGAGCTTGTGGTTTAGTCCATCGTGCCAAACTTTGTCAAACGCTTGGGTTACGTCGAGAAAGATGGCCGAGCAAACTTGCTTGTTTTCTAGTGCATCCTCAATCACACTCGTAATTCTATGCACCTGGTCAATGGTAGAGTGCTTTTGTCGGAAACCAAATTGATGAGAAGGGACCAGATTGCGTTCTTCTACGACTGACATCAGCCGCTTATGGATGAGCTTCTCAAATAGTTTAGATAACACTGGAAGAAGGGATATTGGCAAAGTTTTAGTGATAAGTATAGAAGCATCTCAATAACTGTTGGATGTTGAGTAATTCAAAGTTGGGGATATAGTCCAGTCAATCTAGACTTCGGTTCCCACAAAAATCAGTTCGCACGTCTAGAAGAAAAACGGCTATTTTGGCCAATTTTTCGAAAAAACCATTTCCGGTACTTTGAAGAGCTGTAACTCCTACTCCCCTTCCCAACTCATCACGTTATTCTTACAGTTGTTGTGCAACCTACGAGTAGGAAGGGGTTTAAACAGTTAACTAAGAGCGTAGAATCGTTGTCTATTGAAATACTCGGTACCAGCCTATTGCCTTTTTTGAGGGAAAACGGAAAAATTGTCGGTATGTACCGAAATATAAGATACATTTTAAACTCTTGGTGCTTCCTGAACGCAGAATTTCATGCTGTACAAACTGTACTTCATGACTTTATTCCATTGGAGTGACCGTTTTGGAGTTACACCTCTTCAAGTGCCGGAAATGGATTTTTCGAAAAAGTTGGGAAAATATCCGTTTTTCAACGAGCGATTGCCCCTAGACGGCCGAACCAATGTTGATGTTCCTAGAATTCACTACGCAAAATTTAATGCACTTTAATTTAAGAGCGTCTAACTTTTTCTGTGGGAAGCTTCCTTAACGAGTTATAAGCAAAGAACTGAAAAACTCCGTAAATGTCGAGGTTATTAGGCCCCCAAAAGTTCTCCCGATAAAAATGTTGTCTGATTCGCTTATAATAGTTGGGAAATAATTAGGTTTGCCAAAAAACCAATTAAAATTGAGACAGGTACGAGTAGAGTCATACGATACGGGCATTTGATACAACTAATACCTACCTATCAACAGTTTGATGAGACAAACTGATTTATTATCGAAATGTTGTCCAACAGTCGATTCCCTGAGATAAACTCGCCTCGTGTAATCAAGCATTAACATTATTTATGTCCATGGCAAACTCAAAAGAGGCATGTGAAAACTGGCTAGCTCAGTTTTTTGCTTCCACGGAAAAATCGTTGCCTTCTAAATGGCAAGGAGTCATTGGAAAAGAGGTGGCACTCTTGAGTCAAAATGAGTGTCTGTACAAATTGTAAATAACAGTTCAAAATTAACGTAAAACCTTTTCTTCGAAAATTCGCTGAAAAATGGATTACTTTTCCCCCAACCTAATATTTTCATACATGACGAACATATATAATATAATATAATTGTGGGAAAAGTAATCCATTTTTCAGCGAATTTTCGAATATGGTATATTGTACCATATCATGGTAAGTGCATCAGTTGAAAACTCTAATTTATTCATCAATTTTCATTTTTTCACTGTCAGACAGAAAGCAAGACATTCTTCGGGGGCACGAGAAAATTCAATGCAATGCAGCCAGAAAACGACGAGGCCACGTCAAGTGAGAATTTCAATGATGTACTTACTTGTGTTTCAAAACGTAGGAATTAAGGATTAAGTCATTTTACTTCCGCAGTTTTAGGATTATAGACTGGTTGTGCTGGTGAATGAATGGCATTCAATGGCAGAAAAGTCGTTTTTAGTCTCTGCGAGTAAACTAGGTACCTAATTGCAAATGCACATACCTACTAACTTGTACAATATTAACGAAAACAAATTAAAGAAACTTAATGAACTATAGAAGAGACTGATGAAATATGTCTGGTAAACCTACCGGTGTATTTACCAATCATTTTCAGATGACGCAGCTTTGGAATTACCTCCACCTGAATCACCACCAACTGAAACCCAAAGTGGAGCTAAGGCACTTTACGAAGGACAAGTAACCCGACCCATACAAACTCGTCAGTACCAATTTGAGTTAGACACTACTCAGTAATGACTTGAATAATTTCAAAAACTCTGCTAATTGTTAACACAGCGGTGTATTATCATCTTTGTGCAGATCATCCTGACAGAAGGGTTAGATTAATTATTATTATGAATTATCATTAATAATTATTAATTGTATCAAGTAGTGAAAATTATTATTAATTAATAATTAATTCTCATTAATAATTAATAATTTTATCAGTTGCTTAGTGAAAATTATTATTAATTATGGTGAGTTATTATTCATTTTAATTAATAATTATATAGTTAGGTAGTAATTATTATTACCAATATTAATTATTGGCCCAGCTGATTCGAGCAGCACATGAATGAATCATAATTAATAATAATAATTATTATTAATTATGATTCATTCATGTGCTGGTGAATGAATGGCATTCAATGGCCATAATTAATATTGGTAATAATAATTACCAATTATTATTATTATTATTATTATTAATTATGATTCATTCATGTGCTGCTCGAATCAGCTGGGCCAGAATGAACGTTGAAGCGATCGGCGGCCTCACGACTCAACATCATGTTGACGACTTTCGATCTGCTCCAACTTTGAGCCCTTATTGTGAACGAACGGCTAGCCGTACAAAGCTGCGGATGGTCTTGAAAAATTCTAAAAAAATAAACTATCTAAATATGAGTTAAAAACTAAGCTGTTCTATTCGAATTTTTCGTGATATGAAATTTTCAAAATTCGTTTTGGACCCCTTCCCCGGATTATGAAAAGTATCAAGGATCATTGTGGGGTTGGTCTGAACCCCTAAACCAAATTTCGTAATTTTAGCACAACGCTAACTGGGCAAAGTGCCGCGGACGGCGTATGTTTCTGATTGCCAGTATACTAGTAGTTTGAATTGAAGTTGTTCTAGAAATTCTCAGATCTGAAACTTGAAACAATACGCAATTTACCTTTCAGCGTTTAACAAGGTAACTGTTGACGCCGCTAAAAATCTGCCAGATTTGGAGGCTTTGGACTACAACTCCGGCGAATCTTCGGGCCAGAGAGGATTCGAAGACAGACTCCGAGGTATCAAAAAATTTGTTGGTTTACAGAACATTTCTGAACCTTGCTACAGTACTTTTTTTTTTTTTTACAATAATATGATTCTTCTTATGCTACTCCCCGCACTAAGTAACACTTGTGACGCGGGGAGGAGTTTATAAACTTTGTATAAAAATAAAGAAGTAAGTTACCGTACAACGCAACAGCAATTACAAACTACTAATCAATTACAAACAACAAAAGAACAATCTATATGAATTGTACACAATTTATTCTATAACAGAGTGAGTTCTAACTATGAGCTCTAGTTGGAACTTAGATATTAAATTAAACTGAATAAGCTAAAGAGCCTCTATTTTGAAAATATTATCTTAATCTTAAATTTAAATTGTGTGAGACTCAATTTAAGTACATTTTCATCAAATAAGCAATTATTAAAAACTTTTACACCCGAGTAATCGAAACATTTAATACCGGCAGTTGTGTACCTCCTTGGCAATATTATTCTAATTTTACTATCCGACCTAGTGTTATTTTTTGCTCTCACCAGTTTCCCAGCTAAGAGATATTTATAAATGATTGTAATTGTTGTTTTTTTAAATAGTTCATTAATTGTTAGGATTTTTGTTTCTGCAAAAAGTTTCTGGGAGGGGAATCTATAGGGTTTATTGAAGAGAATTTTTATTAGTAATTTTTGTGTAGCTCTATATTTTGAATTTTGTTTGCTTAAGCATTACCCCATGCTACAATTCCATAGTTAATTTGTGATTGGGCTAATGCATTATAGACAGTCAGCTTAGTTTTTTCATTTAATATGTTTCGTATTTCGTAAAAGGTGGGTATTAGTTTTCTAAGTTTATTATTTATTGTTTCCGTGTGCATTTCCCAGGATATGGTTTGATAAAAAAAAACCCCTAGGTATCTGATATTTTCAATTTGCTGAATTACTGGGCATGTACAGCTCTCTGTGTTGCAGTTTTCCCATCTGTGGCATTTTAGGTTCGTGATGTTGGATACATCCATGGCCTTCAGTGAAAATGCAATGGACTTCGTTTTTTCATGATTCAATTTTAATTTTTTTTTTTTTTTCATAGAGCCCATTCAAGTTTGTCAGGTCTTCCTCCGTTTTATCCTTAGCCTCCTCCCATGTTCTCCCAACTGATATCAAGGCTGTATCATCCGCGTAGGAGACTAATTCACCATTTATTTTGTTACTCAAAATATCATTCACGTATATAAGATAGAGGATTGGACTAATTATAGTACCTTGCGGTACTCCACATAACAGATTGGTCGGTTCGCTTAATTTATTTCCTAACCTTACTTGTTGCACCCTCCCCTCCAAATAGCTCTGAACCCATTTTATGAATGTGGACTGGTATCTTTTTCCCAACATTGTTCTTATTAATATGTTATGTGAAACTGTATCGAACGCCTTTGAGAAGTCTTTGAACACCACTATCACCCTGTTACCCACATCTAGGTTATTATTTATTTTTCTGTATAAGTGCAATATGGCATCCAAGGTGCTTTTGCCCGCCTGGAATCCATATTGATTATTGTTTATTGAGTTGTTCTTTCTCATGTAGTCTATTAAGTAGTCTTTTATTATTTTCTCTATGATTTTTGCTATGTTGGATAACAAAGAGATAGGGCGATAGTTGTTGGCGTTTGAGGCGTCTCCTGATTTGAACAGCGGTATGACTACAGCCCTTTTATAGATATTGGGGGAAATGCCATACTGACAGCTGAGATTGATAATATGCGCTAAGGGCTTGGCTATGAAGGCATCTAATTTTTTCAACGTTTCTGCAGATATCCCGTCGAAACCTGGGCTGGATCCCCCTTTCAATTGTTGAATTGCTTTTTTTATATCCGATTCCGTTACTCTTAAGAAGGGCTCGACCGGGTCACAGGTTTCTCTAATTTCCTCAAGATTTTTTCCGGTTATTCTGGTACCAATGGAAGCAAAATGTTTGTTCAAAATATTAGCAATTTCCGATTTTTCTGTAATAAGGTTATTTTCTGAGAGTATTTCCTCTATTTTAATTGAGTTTTTCTGATTTTTGTAATGGGCTACCTCGTGTATAACGTTCCAGATTTTCCTCATGTTCGTTCCCGCCTTTTCTATCTTTTTAGTGTAATAATTATTTTTCGCGATTTTTATTAAAGCGCTTAATTTATTTTTGTGTCTAACAAACTTCCTTTTGATTGACGGATTGAACGGGGATTTTTGAACCTTTTTCCTTGTCTTTGGCAATCAGGAAGCAATAACTGTGTGTAGCTAACTCTGCATGACGGGTAAAATCTTTTGCATTTCTACAGGTGACGTAGGTCCTTCTAACGACAAAATAGACAACGCCTTAACTGATGCTTTGGGAGATTTAAAAAAATGCCTCGACAAGGTGTACGCTGTGGTGTCAGCTGTATTCGGAAGGCTCAAATACAGGGTCCAGGAGGCTCAGCTAGAAGGGTCACGGTTGCTCGACGACGCGTCCAGTAACGCCAGGGTCCTGGTATTCGACGGTTTGGAACGGAGGAAATCCCAAATCAATAGGGCGATCGAGCAAAGGAAAGCAGCAATGAGTGGGATGTTGAAGCAGGGGGCAAAAACTATACGGAACGCTATGAACGCAGGCAGAAACGTGTCCATAGGCGTTCTAGAAGCTGGCCTGGGGCTAACCAGTGGTTTAGTGCAGACAGGTAAATGATCTTCTATCAACAATTTGTCTAGCAATTTGTACCATATGATTGAACCATATGATGTTCCAAACAGCTCGTTAGTATGAAAATTGACCTGTATTTCAACCGTTTGATTCACGATAGTGTTGACAGGCTCAACCTTTGAGCCGTCATTGTGAACGAACGGCTGGTCGTACAGAGCTGTGGATGGTCTTAAAAAATTCTACGGAATGAACTCTATCTAAATATGAAATAAAAAACATACCGTTTGAAGGGAATTTTTCGAGATTAGAAATTTTCAAAATTTCAAAATTTGTTTTGAACCCCTTCCCCTTGACCCAGGGTTATGAAAAGTTTCGAGGATCATTGTGGGGCTGGTCCGAACCCAGAAACCAAATTTCGTAATTTTAACTCAACGCTAACTGGGCAAAGTGCCGCGGACGGCGGACGGACGGATTTTGGTTTATTATCTTCGATAACGAACCATTGGAATCGCCCAAAGAAAACATTTTTTTAACCCAAA
The DNA here is from genome assembly GCA_963920205.1 of Stenodema calcarata. Classification (NCBI taxonomy): domain Eukaryota; kingdom Metazoa; phylum Arthropoda; class Insecta; order Hemiptera; family Miridae; genus Stenodema; species Stenodema calcarata. The sequence continues at coordinate 1,130,191 of OY986064.1, forward strand.
TCCGTCCGTCCGCCGTACGCCGTCCCCCGTCCGCCGTACGCCCAGTTAGCGTTGAGTTAAAATTACGAAATTTTTTTTATGGATTCCGACGAACCCCACAATGGTCCTCGAAACTTTTCATAACCCCAGGTCAAGGGGAAGGGGTTCAAATCGAAATTTAAAATTTCGACAATGTCATATCACTTTTGAATGACCTGAAAAATTACGAATCTTTTAAGACCAATTGGATTTTTGTGCGACCAGCCGTTCGTTCACAGTGAGCGCGCAAAGGTTTAGGAAAAACACTAAACTTCGCGTCGAAAACGCCCGTTAGATGGGTGAACCTGCAGACGCCCAGAATAAAACTACCTTTTGGTTTATTATCTTCGATAATGAACCATTGGAATCGCCCAAAGAAAAAAAAATTTTAACCCCCCCTCAAAATTTGTTGGTTTACGTTTCAAGATACGTAGATTCAGAAAATCGAATAAAAAAACTCTGCAAATTCTTGACACAACGGTTCATTATCTTCTTTGTACAGATCACCCTTCTGTCTAGATCACTAGGTCTAAATGTCTAGATCCTAAATGTTAGATTAATTATTATTATCAATTATCACTAATAATTATTATTAACAATTTTATCAAGTACCTAGTGAAAATTATTATAATTTATTGTTAGGTATTAATAATTTGTATTTATTATTAATAATAATTATTATTAATTATGATTTATTAATACGATATAATTCTGGGGTTTTTAATACTACGTCGGTCATAATTTTTGGTTTATTTTATAAAAAACTCTGCAAATTCTTGACACAACGGTTCATTATCTTCTTTCTACAGATCACCCTTCTGTCTAGATCACTAGGTCTAAATGTCTAGATCTTAAATGTTATATTAATTATTATTATCAATTATCACTAATTATTAACAATTTTATCAAGTACCTAGTGAAAATTATTATAATTTATTGTTAGGTATTAATAATTCGTATTTATTATTAATAATAATTATTATTAATTATGATTAATTAATACGATATAATTCTGGGGTTTTTAATACTACGTCGGTAATAATTTTTCTATAAAAGAAGTACCTACCAACAAACATTCGAATTTACCTTCATTTCCGTAGCACGAAACGCACCTCAGAACAACAAACTCGACATCACTTAAGCCATATGATGTTCCAAAGAGCTTGTTTGTATGAAAATGGACCTGTATTTCAACAGTTTGACTCACGATCGTATTGTGAGGCACAATCTTTGAGCCGTCATTGTGAACGAACGGCTGGTCGTACAAAGCTGCGGATGGTCTTAAAAAATTCTACGGAACAAACTCTATCTAAATATGTAATAAAAAACATACCGTTCTATATGAATTTTTCGAGTTTTGGAATTTTCAAAATTTCAAAATTCGTTTTGAACCCTTTCCCCTTGACCTAGGGTTATGAAAAGTTTCGTGGATCATTGTGGGGCTGGTCCAAACCCAGAAACCAAATTTCGTAATTTTAACTCAACGCTAACTGGGCAAAGTGCCTCGGACGGCGGACGGCGGACGGCGTACGGCGGACGGCGTACGGCGGACGGCGTACGGCGGACGGACGGATTTTTTTTTATTCGATTTTCTGAATCTACGTATCTTGGAACGTAAACCAACAAATTTTGAGGGGGGGTTAAAAAAATTTTTTCTTTGGGCGATTCCAATGGTTCATTATCGAAGATAATAAACCAAAAGTACCTACCAACAAACATTCGAAATTACCTTCATTTCCGTAGCACGAAACGCACCTCAGAACAATAAACTCGACATCACTTAAGCCATATGATGTTCCAAAGAGCTTGTTAGTATGAAAATGGACCTGTATTTCAACAGTTTGAGTCACGATCGTGTTGTGAGGCACAATCTTTGAGCCGTCATTGTGAACGAACGGCTGGTCGTACAAAGCTGCGGATGGTCTTAAAAAAATCTACGGAACAAACTCTATCTAAATATGAAATAAAAAACATACCGTTCTATATGAAGTTTTCGAGATATGGAATTTTCAAAATTTCAAAATACGTTTTGAACCCCTTCCCCTTGACCTAGGGTTATGAAAAGTTTCGAGGATCATTGTGGGGCTGGTCCAAACCCAGAAACCAAATTTCGTAATTTTAGCTCAACGTTAACTGGGCAAAGTGGCGCGGACGGCGGACGGCGTACGGCGGACGGACGGATTTTTGGTTTATTATCTTCGATAATGAACCATTGGAATCGCCCAAAGAAAAAAATTTTTTAACCCCCCCTCAAAATTTGTTGGTTTACGTTTCAAGATACGTAGATTCAGAAAATCGAATAAAAAAAACTCTGCAAATTCTTGACACAACGGTTTATTATCTTCCTTGTGCAGATCACCCTTCTGTCTAGATCACTAGGTCTAAATATCAAGATCCTAAATGTTAGATTAATTATTATTATCAATTATCACTAATTATTAACAATTTTATCAAGTACCTAGTGAAAATTATTATAATTTATTTTTAGGTATTAATAATTTGTATTTATTATTAATAATTATTATTATTAATTATGATTAATTAATACGATATAATTCTGGGGTTTTTAATACTACGTCGGTAATGATTTTTCTATAAAAGAAGTACCTACCAACAAACATTCGAAATTACCTTCATTTCCGTAGCACGAAACGCACCTCAGAACAACAAACTCGACATCACTTAAGCCATATGATGATCCAAAGAGCTTGTTAGTATGAAAATGGACCTGTATTTAGACAGATTGATTCATGATCGTGTTGTGAGGCACAATCTTTGAGCCGTCATTGTGAACGAACGGCTGGTCGTACAAAGCTGCGGATGGTTTTAAAAAATTCTACGGAACAAACTCTATCTAAATATGAAATAAAAAACATACCGTTCTATATGAATTTTTCGAGATATGAGATTTTCAAATTTTCAAAATTCGTTTTGAACCCCTTCCCCTTGACCTATGGTTATGAAAAGTTTCGAGGACCATTGTGGGGTTGGTCGAAACCCATGAAAAAAATTTCGTGATTTTAACTCAACGCTAACTGGGCAAAGTGGCGCGGACGGCGTACGCCGTCCGCCGTACGCCGTACGCCGTACGCCGTCCGCGCCACTTTGCCCAGTTAAAGTTGAGCTAAAATTACGAAATTTGGTTTCTGGGTTTAGACCAGCCCGACAATGATCCTCGAAACTTTTCATAACCCTAGGTCAAGGGGAAGGGGTTCAAAACGAATTTTGAAATTTTGAAAATTTCATATCTCGAAAAATTCATGTAGAACGGTATGTTTTTTATTTCATATTTAGATAGAGTTTGTTCCGTAGAATTTTTTAAGACCATCCGCAGCTTTGTACGACCAGCTGTTCGTTCACAATGACCGGCTCAAAGATTGTGCCTCACAACACGATCATGAATCAAACTTTTGAAATACAGGTCCATTTTCATACTAACAAGCGCTTTGGAACATCATATGGCTTAATTATGTCGAGTTTGTTGTTCTGAGGTGCGTTTCGTGCTACGGAAATGAAGGTAATTTCGAATGTTTGTTGGTAGGTACTTCTTTTATAGAAAAATTATTACCGACGTAGTATCAAAAACCCCAGAATTATATCGTATTAATTAATCATAATTAATAATAATTATTATTAATAATAAATACAAATTATTAATACCTAACAATAAATTATAACAATTTTCACTAGGTACTTGATAAAATTGTTAATAATTAGTGATAATTGATAATAATAATTAATCTAACATTTAGGATCTAGACATTTAGACCTAGTGATCTAGACACAAGGGTGATCTGTACAAAGAAGATAATGAACCGTTGTGTCAAGAATTTGCAGAGATAATAAACCAAAAACTCTGCAAATTCTTGACACAACGGTTCATTATCTTCTTTGTACAGATCACCCTTCTGTCTAGATCACTAGGTCTAAATGTCTAGATCCTAAATGTTAGATTAATTATTATTATCAATTATCACTAATTATTAACAATTTTATCAAGTACCTAGTGAAAATTATTATAATTTATTGTTAGGTATTAATCATTCGTATTTATTATTAATAATAATTATTATTAATTATGATTAATTAATACGATATAATTCTGGGGTTTTTAATACTACGTCGGTAATAATTTTTCTATAAAAGAAGTACCTACCAACAAACATTCGAAATTACCTTCATTTCCGTAGCACGAAACGCACCTCAGAACAACAAACTCGACATCACTTAAGCCATATGATGTTTCAAAGAGCTTGTTAGAATGAAAATGGACCTGTATTTCAACAGTTTGATTCACGATCGTGATGTTAGGCACAATCTTTGAGCCGTCATTGTGAACGAACGGCTGGTCGTACAAAGCTGCGGATGGTCTTAAAAAATTCTACGGAACAAACTCTATCTAAATATGAAATAAAAAACATACCGTTCTATATGAAGTTTTCGAGATATGGAATTTTCAAAATTTCAAAATACGTTTTGAACCCCTTCCCCTTGACCTAGGGTTATGAAAAGTTTCGAGGATCATTGTGGGGCTGGTCCAAACCCAGAAACCAAATTTCGTAATTTTAGCTCAACGTTAACTGGGCAAAGTGGCGCGGACGGCGGACGGCGTACGGCGGACGGACGGATTTTTGGTTTATTATCTTCGATAATGAACCATTGGAATCGCCCAAAGAAAAAAATTTTTTAACCCCCCCTCAAAATTTGTTGGTTTACGTTTCAAGATACGTAGATTCAGAAAATCGAATAAAAAAAACTCTGCAAATTCTTGACACAACGGTTTATTATCTTCCTTGTGCAGATCACCCTTCTGTCTAGATCACTAGGTCTAAATATCAAGATCCTAAATGTTAGATTAATTATTATTATCAATTATCACTAATTATTAACAATTTTATCAAGTACCTAGTGAAAATTATTATAATTTATTTTTAGGTATTAATAATTTGTATTTATTATTAATAATTATTATTATTAATTATGATTAATTAATACGATATAATTCTGGGGTTTTTAATACTACGTCGGTAATGATTTTTCTATAAAAGAAGTACCTACCAACAAACATTCGAAATTACCTTCATTTCCGTAGCACGAAACGCACCTCAGAACAACAAACTCGACATCACTTAAGCCATATGATGATCCAAAGAGCTTGTTAGTATGAAAATGGACCTGTATTTAGACAGATTGATTCATGATCGTGTTGTGAGGCACAATCTTTGAGCCGTCATTGTGAACGAACGGCTGGTCGTACAAAGCTGCGGATGGTTTTAAAAAATTCTACGGAACAAACTCTATCTAAATATGAAATAAAAAACATACCGTTCTATATGAATTTTTCGAGATATGAGATTTTCAAATTTTCAAAATTCGTTTTGAACCCCTTCCCCTTGACCTATGGTTATGAAAAGTTTCGAGGACCATTGTGGGGTTGGTCGAAACCCATGAAAAAAATTTCGTGATTTTTAACTCAACGCTAACTGGGCAAAGTGGCGCGGACGGCGTACGGCGTACGGCGTACGGCGGACGGCGTACGGCGGACGGACGGATTTTTTTTTATTCGATTTTCTGAATCTACGTATCTTGAAACGTAAACCAACAAATTTTGAGGGGGGGGTTAAAAAAATTTTTTCTTTGGGCGATTCCAATGGTTCATTATCGAAGATAATAAACCAAAAATCCGTCCGTCCGCCGTACGCCGTCCGCCGTACGCCGTCCGCCGTACGCCGTACGCCGTACGCCGTCCGCGCCACTTTGCCCAGTTAAAGTTGAGCTAAAATTACGAAATTTGGTTTCTGGGTTTAGACCAGCCCGACAATGATCCTCGAAACTTTTCATAACCCTAGGTCAAGGGGAAGGGGTTCAAAACGAATTTTGAAATTTTGAAAATTTCATATCTCGAAAAATTCATGTAGAACGGTATGTTTTTTATTTCATATTTAGATAGAGTTTGTTCCGTAGAATTTTTTAAGACCATCCGCAGCTTTGTACGACCAGCTGTTCGTTCACAATGACGGCTCAAAGATTGTGCCTCACAACACGATCATGAATCAAACTTTTGAAATACAGGTCCATTTTCATACTAACAAGCGCTTTGGAACATCATATGGCTTAATTATGTCGAGTTTGTTGTTCTGAGGTGCGTTTCGTGCTACGGAAATGAAGGTAATTTCGAATGTTTGTTGGTAGGTACTTCTTTTATAGAAAAATTATTACCGACGTAGTATCAAAAACCCCAGAATTATATCGTATTAATTAATCATAATTAATAATAATTATTATTAATAATAAATACAAATTATTAATACCTAACAATAAATTATAACAATTTTCACTAGGTACTTGATAAAATTGTTAATAATTAGTGATAATTGATAATAATAATTAATCTAACATTTAGGATCTAGACATTTAGACCTAGTGATCTAGACACAAGGGTGATCTGTACAAAGAAGATAATGAACCGTTGTGTCAAGAATTTGCAGAGATAATAAACCAAAAACTCTGCAAATTCTTGACACAACGGTTCATTATCTTCTTTGTACAGATCACCCTTCTGTCTAGATCACTAGGTCTAAATGTCTAGATCCTAAATGTTAGATTAATTATTATTATCAATTATCACTAATTATTAACAATTTTATCAAGTACCTAGTGAAAATTATTATAATTTATTGTTAGGTATTAATCATTCGTATTTATTATTAATAATAATTATTATTAATTATGATTAATTAATACGATATAATTCTGGGGTTTTTAATACTACGTCGGTAATAATTTTTCTATAAAAGAAGTACCTACCAACAAACATTCGAAATTACCTTCATTTCCGTAGCACGAAACGCACCTCAGAACAACAAACTCGACATCACTCTCGCCATATGATGATCCAAAGAGCTTGTTAGTATGAAAATGGACCTGTATTTCAACAGTTTGATACACGATCGTGTTGTGAGGCACAATCTTTGAGCCCTCATTGTGAACGAACGGCTGGTCGTACAAAGCTGCGGATGGTCTTAAAAAATTCTACGGAACAAACTCTATCTAAATATGAAATAAAAAACATACCGTTCTATATGAATTTTTCGAGATATGAGATTTTCAAATTTTCAAAATTCGTTTTGAACCCCTTCCCCTTGACCTAGGGTTATGAAAAGTTTCGAGGACCATTGTGGGGTTGGTCGAAACCCATAAAAAAAATTTCGTAATTTTAACTCAACGCTAACTGGGCAAAGTGGCGCGGACGGCGGACGGCGGACGGCGTACGGCGTACGGCGTACGGCGGACGGACGGATTTTGGTTTATTATCTTCGATAATGAACCATTGGAATCGCCCAAAGAAAAAAAAATTTTAACCCCCCCTCAAAATTTGTTGGTTTACGTTTCAAGATACGTAGATTCAGAAAATCGAATAAAAAAAAATCCGTCCGTCCGCCGTACGCCGTCCGCCGTCCGCCGTCCGCCGTCCGCCGTCCGCCGTCCGTGGCACTTTGCCCAGTTAGCGTTGAGTTAAAATTACGAAATTTTTTTTATGGGTTTCGACCAACCCCACAATGGTCCTCGAAACTTTTCATAACCCTAGGTCAAGGGGAAGGGGTTCAAAACGAATTTTGAAATTTTGAAAATTTCATATCTCGAAAAATTCCCATCAAACGGTATGTTTTTTATTTCATATTTAGATGGAGTTTGTTCCGTAGAATTTTTTAAGACCATCCGCAGCTTTGTACGACCAGCCGTTCGTTCACAATGACGGCTCAAAGATTGTGCCTCACAACACGATCGTGAATCAAACTGTTGAAATACAGGTCCAGTTTCATACTAACAAGTAGGGATGCACGATACTGTATCGATATATCGGACTATCGATACTTTGTTTGCAATATATCGATATTTTTACATCGATAGTTTCAATCCACGATACATGGAAATATCGATATACGTTATGCGATATATCGATACTTCAAAATTGTGGAGAAATCGTTGAAAATGTTTGAAATTCGTCCTGCGCCAAGCGAGCTTAAGCAATCACGCGGGATTGCTGCCGGCGGCGCTCGGCGCTGGCTGGCAAGCAGGCTGGCGGTGTCGGTTTGTTCCCCCTCCGGCAGATGGCGCTGGCGAGCTACCTCACCTCGTCTCCCCGCCCTCCCCG